>JZLH01S0072075.1:1607-15257 GCA_001188425.1 Eucidaris tribuloides
AAGGTTTCGGGATAAAATGAGAGAGGGAATCAAAAGTGTGGTGGTTTGGGCATATCCAGGAGAGATGCTGAGTATAAGGGAAAATATGTTTGGAAATGGTGCAGAGGGAGGGTGACTAAAAAGGGAATTTCGTGGACGTTGTTAGAGGTGATATGAGGATAATTGGTGTGACAAAGGACATGTCATGTGTAATATACTGTACGGAGATATGGCCATATGAGGGACCATATGAAGGCCATTTTGCATGAATTTATATGCAAATTTATGCAAAGTATGTATATTAGAATGCTAAAAAGTTACTACTGATATCACTATTGTATTCCTTGACCTAACAAACATTGGTATAGACACCAGAATTTGCTTTCTACAGGTTTCATGTCCCGAGATATGGTCATAAATAGGTTAGATGTCGGCCATTTTGAACATATAATTCATATGCATGTTTACGCAAATTAGGCGTATATGTCGGTATAACGACTGGAAAACTGTCATTAATTATACAATCCGTTCTTCTACCTGCAAAAATCACCTTAGACATAAAAATGTACTTATACATGATTATTATGTTAAAACATAGGCTCCAATGGGCTACATGGTGGCCATTTTGAATCCATTTATATGCAAATTTATGCAAATTATGTATGCCAGAATTTTTCAAAGTTTATAATTATATCATATTTGCATTCCATGATCTCAGAAACATAGGTATGGACACCATAATTTATTTATGTGGGTTTCCATGTGCAAAGATATGGGCATAATAAGCCATAGGCAGCCATTTTGGATTTATGCAAATTAGATGTCTTTCCCCTATTAGGATATTTTGGGACTTTTAGTATAACATTCTAGGGACCTCAAAGAAATGCACTGGTGGTGGAAAAAATTCTGTTGCAATTTGTTTGAAATTTGGCCAAATTTTAGGCTAAAATGACTGGACTAAATTTTTCGGCGATCGCGCGATCGGCGGCTGAGATCTGAACGGGGGGGGTCAAATTGAACCCCCCCCCCGTAAAAACCTGGTCTGAAATAGCCCAGTTAAAATAGGGTTAAATTATGTCAAGCCTTTCCTTTTTTGCTTGTTTTTTGTTAAATTTGGAAATGAAAATAAAATAAATAGTAGAATGAATGTTAAACTGGTGTCTTTCAAGTAGAAATACGTATTTTTTTAATTAAATAATTTCGATCAAATCCCGTCATATTCCATCACCAGGTGAATTGGGATGGGAGATTTACCACGCACGGTCAGACACGGCAGCTGTATACAAGACTCTCTTGGAGGCTGGGGAGAAGTACGGCGTGGGAGATTTCGGGACCTATGCCATGAACGTACTCCGGCTAGAGAAAGGGTTTCGCGCCTGGGGAAACGAGGTAATAGAGACGACTGAAATTTGGGGTATATTTATTCATTTCCATCAGCCAACAAAACAAAAGGAGACATTTATTTTGTTAGTTAGTTAGTTATAATTAGTTAGTTAGTTATTCATTCAGTTTATTTATATTATTTTTTTTTTTGGGGGGGGGGGGTGATAGCGTAGCAAACTCTTACAGAATAAAAGATGCAGTAACAATGTAACATGCGCAATAAACTTTTAGTCATGATTGTACTGTCTGACGTGACTCGATTTGATTCTATTATATTATATTATTCTGTAACCCCATAGCTTTTCTGATACTTTTATTAGGGGGTGGTATTAGTACCAACTTCTTGATATACCCCCCTTGAAATATGGAGATGGTCAGTATGAACAAGAAAATATCAATGATAAACTTTTCGATAAAGTCTACCCCCCCCCCTGTACATACCCCCTGAAGTTGGCATTAATGCATTCAGGTATCACTGTAGTCCCACATTTAGTGATTTATGTAGGGTGCATAAATTACAACATGTGGAACTACCATAATAACAAGTTTCATGGGCCTATACCTAACCAGACTAGGGTTAGGTTAGAGTTAAGGATAAGGTACCCTAACCCTACCCTAAACCCTAACCATAAACCATAACCCTAGATATAATTCCTGATTGATACAATTGACTTTCAAACTGGCATTAAGTCAGGACACTCCAATCACACATAGTCCAGAGTCTATACTGCCAATGGAGATTTCTTTGTGCACAGGTTTCTATAGGATCTGGATCAAAAAAGATCACTGGTGCATAGCAAAGGCACTCACAAAAAAGTCCCCCATTATTAGCACAGTTGTGTGTATGTGGTCCATATCCTGGACCACATACGTATAGTAGGTGTGACTCCAATAGCTTGCTGATAGCTTGATGCATTACCGCCGAGTATACTAAAATATACCGCTTCTGACTCAAAATCGCCTCGCAATATTGCTACAGACCTGGAATGCAGTAAAGAAACTCAATGTTAGCCGACATTGAATTTACCAGAGACAAATAATAACCAAAATTCAAATATTTTATGTTGGGCATGGATATAGCTTGATGCAAGTAGACCCTATACGTAAATCAAAAAATATACCATTTCTTACTCAAAATCACGGTCACCTAACAATATTGTTACAGACCAACAAACCAGAATGTAAGTTCATAGTGTTCAATTTGTTCAGAGTGTGTTAGTGTGCACTAACACTGCCAACAGATATTCGGTGACCTAGAATTGTGTCCACGGCCTCATGAAAGTCTTCCAGTGTCATCTCTGCATTTTCATTTTTAGGTGCACATATCGTGTGTTTATATTTTTGTGTCATATTTAGAATGTCTCAGATAACTGTACAGATATTGACAAAAGGCAGAAGCTAATTTAAGTATTGTTAGTGTTCATGATTAACAGTAACCTGCTAACCATCGGCTAGCAAAAACCATGGCGGGCTGGCCAAAATCTAAAGTAACTATAGTCTGCATGGCTCGCTAAATGTTAATGTCATATGAGAGGGGGGGGGGTACTAAGATTATAATCGGACGGGGGTGTGCTGCTGAGAAGTCCGAACCCATACCCATATCTAAGGGTCCTTTTGCTGTAAATAGGCACTCATGTCTAAGGATTTCAAAAAATTTTCGGCGCGCAATTGAAAATAGCATGTGTTTGCGTGCGAAGTGCGCCGAAAATGTGAAAATTGAGAGTATTTTGTGTGCAAAGCGCACCAAAAATTTTGAAAAATGAGACCCATGTCTAGGGATCTGTTTGATGAAAATGGGACCCATGTCTAAAGATTCTCTTGAAAAAGTCCCCCTTCCGAGCGGCACATCCCTGTATACCCAATATACGTGAGTACTCCCCCCCCCCGACCCGAGACTATACCTAAATAACATTACCTCTGGTCCAAAGGTGACACTGGAAAACTTCAATGAGGCTATAATCATGGATACAATTCTAGGTCAATGACTATCTGTTGGCAATGTTGGTGCATATCATACTCAAACTGAACACTATGAACTTATATTTTAGTCTTGCTGTGCTTGATGTGCATTATCACTTGTCTCTGGAAAATTTAATGTCACCAATATTGAGTTTCTTTACTGTATTCCAGGTCTTTACCAATATTGTGAGGCAATTTTGAGTCAGAAACAGTATTAGGGAGGTATAAACTATGTAGCGGTGATACTCTAAGCTATCCATGTCCAACAGCAAATATCTCTTAGTTAGGGTTTGGGGTTAGGGTTTAGGGTAGGGTTAGGGTACCCTATCCTTAACCCTGACCTAATTCTAGTCTAGTTAGATATAGGCCCATGAAACTTGATATTATGGCAGATCCACATGTTGTAAGTTGTGTACCCTACATAAACCACTGTATGTGGGACTACAGTGATACCTGAATACATTATTGCCAACTTCAGGGGGTATGTAAAGGGGGGTTACAATGATCCCACGGGCTAAATTTGGGTATTTCCAGATTCAGGTAAGCCCAGTACATAATTTTAGGGGGGTACCGGATCGGCAGTGTGACATTTGCAAAATAATACCACCCCCTACTTTTATGTTAATGTTTTAAAATACACAGTAATTATTGATTTATTCTGTACTACCTTGTCTTTGCTGTAATGTGTTACAGCAGAAACAAAAAAAAAATGCGTTCTCTCCACATAAGTCTTATTGATCCAGATAAACTTAGTACAAAAATTTTGTAACGTGGAGTGTTAAAATTACACAAAACTTCCCAGGGTTAGCCCCTACCCCTTGCGTCGTTCAAACCCTCCCCTGTTCACTTTGGAAGACAAATATGGGTTCTTTCACCCACCATCCCTGTCAATAAGCATACAGCTGCATGTAGCTTACGACCCGTGTACCCTGAACCGACGGTAATTTTCTGTACGTTTATAAACATATTTATCATTCTTTAGAGGGTTGTATGCACTTAGCTACAAATCTGTGCGGTTAACGCCTAGATTTTATCCGAGCAATGAAAGTACTAATAACCCAACAGTTTTATTTGAAAAGTGGATTTGGCTTCTATGGAATTAAAGGGCAATGATATGACTGGGAGAAATAAACAAATCCCTCTCGAACCAAACTAGTTCAAAGATATATCAATGGATACACCAGCTGGGGTGTTTCTCCTGGCTGGAAGGATTTATCTTGGAAATTATTTACTTCAGCCGAATCAAGCATGAACATAATTGCATTTTGTTTCTCTCGAGCCCCGATAGAAATAGATTCAATTGAAAGCTGCACAACGGACTTGTTTGTCACAAAGCATACTAATAGAAGTTATTTTATAACGAATCAACTTTTGACTACCAAATTTTCACAGAAGAATCCTTGCCCAATTTAACCTGTTGGCTACAGGAACCGGATGTGCCCAGCGTACACTCATTGGGATTTTCAGAATCTCGGAGGCAACGGGTTAATGGATTCTAGAATAGTTTCACCCCAAGTTGAGGACTACACCCCAATCATGTCATTTATTTCTAAGGCCTCAGTCATATTTGACTGCAGACACCGTACGATAACTTTAGCTACAATGTATCGTACGATTCTGGGGGCATTGCAGATGGCTACGGTCTACGAGGTTTGCGTTCACATTATCTACGAGCATCGTGCGATTTCTTGTACGGGCCCTTGAGTTCGAGCAGGTGCAGAGGCTGTAAGGATATCGTACAGCTTTCGTACAGAGATCGTGCGATATCAGTGCAGTTGCCCTGCCGTCTCCTCAGCTTCTTCATATCTTGCGATATCGTACAAAGATCGTACGATGGCCCCATGCGGTTGCAACCTCTGCACGATTTTTTGTACCCCTACCGAAATAGCCTTGGTCACATTTGGCCTACGATGACCTTATGGGACCCGTAAACTCATCGTATCTTCCATATCGTGCGATCTCCGTACGGTGACAAGCTTTGACTGTACGATTTTCGTACGATTTCATGGGGCACCGTAGCCTCTACGATTTTGTTTAGCGTGAAGGTTTGATTTTTTTTTAAATCGTAAGCCCGTAGCCCGTAAACTTATCGTAGATGACATCGTACGATCGACGCAAGACATCGCACCGAGGCTTTGCACTGATCGTGCAGTCATTGTACGATATCGGCCATGGTAGTGGGTACTCGAACAATAAAATGACACAATGGCTATACACATTCTCTGTGAACCCCTGCAGGATATTGTGCAATTTCCTTACGATATCGTACAAAAAAATCTCTGCACGATATCGAACGATCTGTGAAGGGGCCGAGGAGACTACAGGGCTATCGTGCGATCTCTGTACGATAGCTGTACGATCTTCGTACAGCCTCAGCACCGGCCCGAACTCAAAAGGCCTTTACAAGAAATCGCACGATGCTCATACATACGTCGTAGCCCACCGCCATCTGCGATGACCCCAAAATCGTACGATAAATCGTAGATAAAGTTATCGTACCGTGTACGCAGTCAACTGTGACCCTATGCTTTTTCCGATATCGTACGATGAATGTACAATTAGCGCACAGCCTCGGTGCGATGTCCATGCGTCGATCGTACAATATTATCTACGATAAGTTTACAGGCTACGGGCTTACGATTTTTAAAAATTTGTCAAATTTCACACTAAACAAAAATCGTAGAGGCTACGATTCCCGTGGGGAGCCCGTGAAATCGTGCGTAATCGTACAGTCAAAGCTTGTCACCATAGGGAGATCGTACGAAATGGAAGATACGATGAGTTTACGGTCTCCGTAAGGTCATCTTAGACCAAAAGTGACCTAGGCGTAAGCTCTTCAATTTGTCTTTCCTTCAGATGCTAGTGGATAATAATCCTCTAGAGGCAGGTCTCTCCCCATTCATCAAGTTGCAGAAAGAGACTGCGTTCATCGGCAAAGATGCAATCCTGCAATTAAAGGACAAAGGTCTGGACAGAAAGCTCGTCCTGCTAACCGTAGAGTCGGATGAGGTTGACCCGGAAGGAAATGAAACTGTGTGGCTGAATGACAAGGTATGACCTCCTCAGAGATGTCAACCCTTTACGAAGTATTTTTAGTATGAAAAATGAAAATATATATTTTGGCTTGAAAAGGGGGTATTTCTATTTATTTCTTAGTACTGCCTACAAAGTAATCAAAAATATTTTCTTTTGGCATTCTTTTTGCTGAAAATCACACATATTTTGCAACTGGAAAGAGTACACACTGCAAAAAATTCGTAATTAGTTTGTTCCGCCGCGGTTAAAAAAAGACCGATACAAGGGTAAACGTTGTTAAAATGACCGATTACTATTACTTGCTTTACTGTATCGGAGAATTCCATTTTCATCCTGAACGAATGTATTCTTTCTCTTTGAAATTGATCTCAGAAGAGAGGGTTGTTTTTGACTGCTAACTTTGAGGTTCTTCAAAAAAAATCATTTCCTGCTCTCGAAAAGGCTGTTATGATCGTATCATTGGTCTCAGGAATTTTTTATAAAGTGACTTAATTAAATTTTAGGCTAAATGGTTGTAGAGATCGCTCGCTTGCGGTGTCTTGATTGGTTATCGAAATTTACTTGAAAATCTTTGGCATGCGCATTGGTAATTTATCTACAGAAACAATATAATTCATTGAACATTCGATGAAGTGTTTCAGGCACTCCTACATGGAGTTTTCAATCTATGATACAAAGAGGTGTATTTTTTCTTTTTTCCTTGGTTTCTCGCGTTCCAAGCTATTGCGACTTTTTTTTACCTGCCAGAGCTACATTTACTATCCAACCTTTTCTACCTTCGTGGTATTATTTCATCTTAGTGAAAGGCCATCGACCAAAGATAGTAATGCGTGTGGAATCCAGACTACTTATATTCCACTCGTGGCATTGCGTTTCTGTCTTCTGCATTTATAGGTGTTGGACAAAAACAACTCCGGGTGCTTCAGTTATACCACTTGCAACAAACCTCTAGCCTACGCCTACCTTTCCCAATGAACCTCAGGATGTCTGGTACCCAAGTCCAGGTCGAGTTGGCTAGGCAGGCGTTGCGGCCGACCGTTACTAAGGAAGCCATTGCTATTGCACAGCATCAGGCGAGGAAGCAGGCATTCTAAGAACCCAATCTCTGAATAGATGATTTCATGAGTTATAGCAGACCTTCGCAGCGTCGATGCTTACATGGGATGCCACATTCAATGACTGTTCAACCAGTTTAACTCTCTTAGTCCAGGCATAGACAGCCCCATATCTAAACAACCAAAAGTTAACATGTGGGACTTAGGAGACGTTAACGTTTGATTCAAAAACGTTCAAGCTATCTGTAATTTGGCGTTCGCTTGGCTGTCTACTAGTCAAAATCCAGAAGTTCTTGAGCGATTAAACAGATTAAAGACCGTCTATTAATCGCCCGAAATAATACTGATAACGTCAGTATGTGTGATATCTGACGGAATGGTATAATCATATTAAGAATACGATTGAAAATTGTGGATCTGGTTATTCTATTCTAAATGTTTATGCTTCTACCAAGTATAATGAAAACGATTTTATTTTTAGAAAGGTTTATTGAAATGGATAGAAAAGGTCAAACATGCGAGTGATTCTCGGTAGGGACTACAATTATGTATAAAATACTCTGCTCGATACCCAGACGCAACAGGGAGTGAAATAAATATTTGGTGATCGATGTACCCCCCCCCCCGAAAAAAAAAAAAAACAACATTCGCCTAATTTCGTCTAATAATTCTGTTGAATAGGGTTAAGGTCTTATAAGGAATTATGAACGTCAAGAGCCATTAAAAAAAATTGAAGTGTAAAAAATCACCTGGAAAAGATGGGTTTGGGATAGAGTTTTATAGTACTATCTTCTGGTCCGTTGTCCGGGAAATGGTGATTGACACCCTAAATGAAGCTTTAGATTGTGGTGAATTAGTATCATCTAAAAAAAAAAACGGTCACTACTTTAGTTGCTAATGAAGTCACAGATCCCCTGTTTTGAAGAATTATGGACCGATATCTCTTCTAAATGTAGACTGTAAGATTTTAGTTAGAATTCTTGCCAAAGAGCAAAGGAAATATTAAGTAAAATTATTTGGGCAGATCAGGTTGGATTTATAAAAGGGAGGAGTATTGGAGAGGCAATTAGATTAATAGACGATATAATTTTTTTATACTTCTCATTTTAATTTCCGCTGTTTCTCTGAGCTATTGATTTTTAAAAAGGCCTTTGATTCGGTGTCGCAATCTTTTCTTCAGGGAGTTCGTTCTTCTGTTTGATTGGTCCTTTATTTCGTTGTTTTGTTGAAGTAATGTATACAAACAATGTAAGTTGTGTATTAAATGATGAAATTCAACTGGCAATTTCAAATTAGGGAGCGGAGCTTGATAGATGAGATCCACTTCCTCCCTATCTATATATCCTTTGTATCGTAATAGTGGCATATAAAATACGTAATGATTCGTTTTGGGTACAAGGAGGTTAATCAAGTGTTATATACTGACGATATATCCATTTTAGTCTGTAATATGGAGTAGAAGTGTTATTCGAAGAATTTTAGAAAATCTCTGTCCTTTAGGTTAATAAGGATAAAACTAAGATATTGTATTTAGGATCAGGTCGGTATTCAACTTTCACATCTTCTTTTGGTCAAACAGTTGAATTTGTGAAGATTTGAGTTCAGTTTATTTATCTATGTAGAAAAACTCGATTCTTCGAATGAGAGCCAGAAAAAGATTTTGTGATTACTTTATCATATATATGTTGTTTAACAAAATTTCGTATTTTGATTGTATGATTTGGTATTGTATTATGTTAATGGATTTGTAGAAAATCAAAATTCAGTTTGTGGATTTAAATCATGTACTTCAGAAATGTATGTATATTTAAAGAATTGAGAAATAGAACAAATCATGATGTGAAAATAAAATCAAATTAAACAAGGAATAAGACCAAAGATTTCTCTTTCTGTCTTGTGGTTGCTGAACAAACAAAAATAAAACAAACCGGAAAAATACAATGTTTAATAGCATGGTTTCTGTATGCAAATTTACTTTGAAAGAAATATTCCATTCAAGAAAATAACAGGATTCGGAACGCAGAAAATGGCAAAATGGGACATCCTTAAATATTGCCCACACATACATTGATTTATACATCCCTGATTGAAGGACGTATATGCATTGAATTTATTTCGTTCAAGGAAAAATAATTGGTTTAAGACATTGAATTTGAAAAAAGATTACAAAATGTAGCTTTGATATCTGGTCTGGACTGTAATGTGATGTGCACTATTATGAATATAACAAGCCAGACATTCGGAGGCTTTGAAAATTTTGCTGCCACTTCCAAGGTATTCATGAAAGGCTATCTCCATGAAAACATACGTCCACCGAAAGATATATTCCAACAATTTCGTCTATAGAGAAAAATGTGTATGGTAAAATTGGTCACTCATATATTCATGTTTAGAATTTCGATCTGCACCCGTCCCGTCATTGCCTTTGACATTCAAAGAATATAATGATCTGGAATTCCAACATAAGTTACAACAATATCGAATGCATAAAGGTGTATACAGTTACATTACATCGGTAATGCTTTTTCATGCAGCAAATTCATTTTACCTATCTGCAAATTGTCATTGCAAATAATGTACTTAACAACTGACACCATCAATGATGCTATATTGGAATGTTCGCTGTAATTAGAAAACATAAGCCAGTTTATGTTTGATTCTTACCTAAACAATAATTTAAAAGACCAGCATTTGTTAGATTCTGCTTGCTAAAAAAAGTTGTGGCGAGACATTGCAGTTATACACGCAGTAATTACCGTAACCTCTCGGCACAGCCATGCCATTTCACGCAGGCATGGCTGAGTAGGACAGCCATTCTAAATTTGTTATCAATCTTTTATTTATATACTGTCATGATCGTTGTATATTTGTACGGAAAACAAGTAAATTAAATAGATACAAATTGGTTAAATGCTTTTTCGTGTAATGATTACTGACAAATATTCTCCAACGATTATAACAGAAAGCACGTCGATATTAAAAAAAAGTGAGACAGCCTTGAAACAAGAAGCGCTTAAACAGATGGTGGGCGACGGCGTTTCAAAAGGCGCCATTTTAGAAACCTCAAACATAAGGCGGATTTCATTCACTTCCATTAACTTACATCGTCTATCATGCATGTGTGAAGAAATTCACTAAGGTTATCTTAGTCTTCGGCTCACACAAGAGTAAAATGTTTATTTAAAAGAATGTTCGTACTTTACAAGAGGCATGATGACTGAGATTTTTTTATTTTCAAAAATCTTGCATCCAATTGAAACAAAGCACAATGTGAAATATCATGTCACAAAGATTTTTCAAAAGTTTTTCGTTTTCTTTACAAGTAATTGCAGCCGTAGAGAAGGTAGCTAGCGGGCACAAAACCCTAGTCAGTTGTGGTACGCAAATTTGGTCTTTCTGCGCTGTAGACTAGTACTCCATTGACCATGTGCTGTAGCTCCTCCTGACAAGCAGTGAATGATTAAACTAGTCGTGGCCCTAGTCAGTGTGGACGGATGTTTAAGTGTCAAAATAGAGTCTGTGCCTGCAGACTATAAAGGAAGGTGACGCGGGGAAATTTGTGTCACTCAGTTTCGTATCGTGACGTAGTTCCGGCAACCGTCCCATGGTTTGGTGGTCACTAATTGTTCATTCATCAAGAATCTCTGCGATTGGTCAAGGCGAAAATCGAACCTTTGCAGCAACTTCCCCAGAATGACCTTTCCCTCAATCTGTATATGAAAAGAAAAAGTAAAGCAAAAGAATAGTACGTTAGGTGTTCAGAAAGATACAGGTAATCCTGTAATAAAAATAACCTGTCGCATATAAATGAAAACACTTTATTCACAACTGATATATTGTTTTATTTGCCTGCACGTCTCATTGAAATTCATTAAAGGATGGACGTACAATAAATGAAAAACATTATTTTGAGCGTAAAGCATACATCCCCGAATGACATTTATACATGACCCTGCGGGAAAACATTCAATGTGCCACATTACTAATAGTTTGTGTGTGTGTGTATGTCTGTGTCTGTGTGTTTTTGTATGTCTGTATGCAAATACATATTTATCTTAAAGCCCCAGGCTAACAATGTCCACAGTTTTAAAAATGTGAGCTACGTTATCCTCCATGCTCTAAGTGTCTTTTATAAGGTCTAAAAGTGAAGCCCTGTAAAAAAAAAATTGTACTTGAAAATGATGATTTAGTGCTTTAAAAGGTGAAAATTTAAAAGCTCTCAATTTGGCCGGATTTCCTCCCCAAGACTTACTGTGTATTGATCTAGGATATGTTTTTCTCCACTAAAGTGGAAATTGTTTATTCATGCATATCTCCCCAGTGGCAGCAAAACCTTCGAAACTTTTGTATTCTAAGGTGTTAATTTGTCCACACTACTGCCTAGCTCAGATATGAAAGTTTCACATTTTTTTTAATTAAAGCTCCACAATTTAAGCCTACTTTTTTAACCTTGATACGGTCAAGACAAAACAAAATTACCCTTACCAAAGCTAGATGCTGTCCTATACAGCTGCGTTGTCCAATGGAGAATGGAAAATAAGCATACGCGTGTCTCGATCTGCAGTTTGATTAATAAACAGTGGCATACAAGAGGAAAAATAATCAGTTCACATACATAAAGGTAAGGAATCACTTTTGCACTCCTCCCGCAGCACAGCAAAACATCGCTCACGCCCTTTGACTATTTATGTCGGCCATATATGTTTGTGAAATCGAGAGATCAGTAATCACCTGGAATTTGAAAAATGCACCAAAGAGTAACGGTCAGTTAGACCGTTGTAGGTCCGTGGTTACACTATGTGTCAAAACCCATTGAACTAAATCATTTCAGTAATTCATGTATTGGTCTGTGAATATGATCTGCATGAGTATGGGTAAACTTTGATTTTGATTTATAAACCTTTAAACACAGCAATTCGCAGCCAGTTTGGTACTTCCACGCACATTTATTGGTGTCTTCGTTCATGCATCAGGTATATGTTGCAAACAACGGTTTCAAAAAATCCCGGGCCCAAAATTACGTTTCACCTTAAATGCAAAGTTCACCCTGAGGTAAAGTTGGTTTAATGAAAGCAGAAAAATGAGCGAAACATATTAATGAAGGTTTGGTGAAAATTCATCAAAGCATAACAGAGCTGTGGAATTTTAAACTTTTGAATATGTCATGTGATATAAATTCCATAAAAGTGCAGTTGTCTCAGAAATTTGAAAATAATTCTACCCGTGCATTCTTTATATTATCTGAAACATTATTTCATACAGGATTCTATGAAAATAAACAATTATCATGAATCAATAAAAACTGGCAATTTATGGAATTTACATTACATGACATATGGAGAGCTGCTCGCATGTGCCGGCACTGAGTGAAAACTTTGAAACGTCATAACTCTGTTATAGTTTGGTGGATTTTCGCCAAACATTCATTCAATTGTTTTTGTCATTTTTCTGCTCTTACTTAAACCAACTTGATGTCAGAGTGAACTTTGCCTTTAAAGTCGCCATTGACATTGCCTTATCATTCTGCAATCACTCTGAAAAGAGATAAATTGGCTCTTTTTTGGTAACAAGATAAGAAAGTAAGAACTTACGGTTCTCCTTTAGTAATAAACCTGTCAGGGTTGAATAGTAGTGGATCGTCGAAGTATTCTTCCATCCGTCCCATCACGAAACTTGACACCTTCGGTTTGGCATGGAAATAAATACACAGATATATTTTGAGACAAAACAAGTTGAGTTCCATTACATACTCTCTAAATGTCACGGAGCTAATTCCTGAAGCAGTGTGATTAGGGACCACTCCTTTTGGAGCTAAATTAGGTTTTATTTTTCATTCTCTTAAAATTTTAGCTCCAAAATTTAGCTGCAAAAGGAGTGGTCCCAAATCACACTCCTTAAAGGTATTGGCCAACATTTACAATAGTTAAAAATGTGAGTTACATGATTCCCCATTACCATTGTCTTTGATAAGGTCTGAAAATGACTCCCTGAAAAAAATTGTATTTCAAAATGATTATTTAGTGCTTTAAAAAAGTGAAAATCGTAAGTTGATCGGATTCACCTGGCCTTTTCTCCCATAGACTTACTGTGTGTACACCTACGACTCGCGCCCGAAGTTTTAATTGTTTTATTCATGCATAACTTGCCATTGGCAGTGTTAACTTTCCAAACTTGTTTATTCTAGGTGTTTATTTGTCCATATGAAACTACTATGTAGTTCAGATATCAAAATTTGACA
>JZLH01S0072108.1:26174-38776 GCA_001188425.1 Eucidaris tribuloides
AAAATAAGTTAATGGGATGACAAACCTTTTCCTTTAATTTTAGGGTTTTGTTTCATGTGTACTAGTGAAGAACAGTGGCTAGCACATGCAATTTTGTTCCATTTCTCTTTTGTCACATCTTTTACTCCATGAATTTTGAATGTGTAGTATTGTATTGAACAATATGCTTTTGGCATAGCTAGTGAAATGTTCCCGGGGTAATGACTGCTTAATATATTACATGCACATGGGTTTATTTGTGTAATTTTTGGTAAAGATAGTATGTTTTACAAATATGCTGCCCTCTTTGTTAGCAGAAATCCAGTCATGTTTGTTACCATTAATCAGGAAATAAATGTCATTCAAGATACATGGGGATAGTGTATATTCATTTGCTACCCCCCCCCCCACACACACACATAGACACACACACCCTACCCCACCCCACCCCACCTGTATCCCCTCTGATCTGGGATAACCTACTATCCCCAATATACAAATACAAAGTCTTCTTGCTAGTGAACATCAGTAGGCCTACTCTTCGCGTATTTGCCCAAAAGTTTTCCGACATATTCCGCTGAAATCACAGAATTCAAAGGAGAAAGTGGAAAGCAACAGCTTGAAAAACAGATGGCAGACCTAGAAAAAAATATAGAAATAGATTTGATAAACAAGCTTGTTAAGTGATTTAAATAATCATGTGTCAAAATTGGTTGCAAAAGATGTTTACCTAAGTTTACTCTTTCAGTATGTGAAAATGAATCCCAGAATCAAAGCTTCCATACATATAGATGTACAATTTTTTTGTATCCATATTTCAAAATGAAATATTAAGTTTACATTTTTTTGTAAATTAAATCATATCCAATTATCCAGAGAATGGTAGAAAAAAATTTTAAAGAGAAGATTATGTGGAGATTTTATAAAGCTAAAAAAAAAAATTGGCAGTAATAAGGCAGAAAATATGGGCCCTACCCTTTGCCTATACATGCATGTACCTTGAATAGTACTGCTGTGTGAATAAATGTATTACGCAACACATTTCTAAATGAACAAAAAATTGATAAAAATATATGTTGTTACACCCAATGACACATTTTAAACTGATTAATTATTTACCTGTAAAAAATGAAATTCACATTTGAAATCCTAGGTAGTTCTGATACCTGACAATTATCTACTTGTACGGTATATTTGTCTTTCAAATAAATGATGCAATTAGAATTGATACATGGAATGATATTACATCAATTCATGCAGATAATGAAAATCTGACCTACCCTCACAAATAGCAAATGTTTGATTGTTTTTTTTTCTTTCATACATAAATTTAAATGTATAATATACAGTAGAACTCAACTTTAGACAGTGGTTGAGTTGTTTCTAGGGTGAATACTTCATACATGTACATGATATGATTAAATATTTACAATCTGCATCATATAAATTTATATCAAGGATTTCACTGATATTTCCTGCTTTGAGTGGACAATTCTTACCTTGCCTCGAAGAACATATCAGTAGTTTATATTTAACACCCTTGAAAAGTGATATTGCCCCCATTTTGAGTCATAGACGCAAATATACTTAATATCCTTGATGAATAGGACATGTGTTACGTAATGGATTTATGTGGCAGTATCAATCAAATCTGGTGTCAGAATGAAGGTACATGAAGTTTGAATCATTTCTATTAGAGGCAGTGGAACTCTTTTGCATGCCTAAAAATTAATATTGTGTAAATACAATGGCATTTAGAAGAAAATGCCATCTGGGAACCTTCAGCAAAATATAGGAGCTAGAAAATCAGTTTTAGTGGAATTATAGTGACAGTTAGACTCAAATTTGAATTTTTTCTCGCGAGAAAAAAATTCCTACCATAGAACGTACACTAAACGGCTATTGTTTTTCTTTCACATTTTTCGAATTCTAAACAATTACTCTCCCCCAGATTTCACAGACATGCCCTTCATCAATAGCCTAAGAGCATGGGTTATCTTTTCCTGGTCTGCGGGGATGTTTGCAAATGAGATCCACTGCCTTTAAGCTCTGTGTATTTCACATTGTTTACCCGTATTTAAAGAGGAAATTCAAACTTATACAGCATGTTAAAATGAATTGTCTTAGTGTGGAGAATTTTTGTGTCAAACTTAAAGAAATTGTCCCATCTGCAGTGTAACATCTAATCAGCTGAAGTAAAATTACTGCTTGAAAACAAGGTCACATCCTGTAAACATTATATATATGCCGTATGAACTATATATATTTATGTTAAAAGAGAGAAAAAAATAGATAAGTAAAACAGGAGTTATAAAGTTTTCAATCTGTAAAAATCAATTACTACAGAATTCTGTGAAAATCTCAAATTGGCAATTCCTTTTCAAGACTTTTTGAATGACTCTCAGTTTTTGTACAAGAATTGATACAAATGTGTATATATAGTACAATGTATACAGAACAGTTAATGAATGACTCATTAACCATACCAGTTTGACGTTTGCTTTCAAAATGGCCTTGCCTAAATCCAACAGTTTGACGTAAAACATGAACGCTTGATTTGATGTCTATTTCCTTCCTCCATCCATCATTGTTTATTTTATCTAAATAATTGTAAATCCTGGATTTTAAAAGACCCTGATAAAATTTTATAAGTAGATACATGAAAAATGGCAACAAACAGGAAAACCGGGCATGTAATTAACAGAATAAAACCTCGTTAGTCGGAAAAGCAAAAGATCAGGTGTTATCATACCGGGCTAATTGGTTGGTCCCACCCTAAATAACTTCCTGCTTGCTTGTAACAATATTTCTTGTTGACCGTCCAATTTTATATCACGTATCGATTGAATTCTCAAAGTCGTGTTCTGGCCATTACATCAGGGTGGTTCTGGCCAGTTAACCAGCCAATCTGTACCCAGATCATTTCAGTCTTTATTCAACCATCGAAAGCTCATTAACATTTTGTGCGCACCGCACACTCCTGGCGAGTGTTTAAAAATTAAGACTTGCTGGTAGTGGGCTTGGTGTACTTGTAGCTTCGAATGAGGGGGGAAAACGGCAGGGGGAAAAAATCGTTGGAATTGATAAAGAACTCCAGCGTAGAATGCTGGTATTGTGTGTGACTATTGTGTTCATTGTTTTCCCTCGGATGTGAGTGGAATAAGACTACTACTTTAGAGCTTCTGGTGAATTTTTGATTGGGATTTTTATCTGTCTGTCTGTCTCTCACGTGAGTGGATGAATGTCCAGGAATGTCAGAAGTGAGAATTGTTCTTGGGGTGATCTCTGTCTGAATACTGTGATTGTGAAGAAGAAGCTAACTTCGGCAATGAGTGGCTGTGACCCTTTAATGCAGGCTGTGTGTGTAAATTTAGCCTTGTGTTCTTGTTTGATGGTGTGCTAGCTAGCTGTGCTGAACAAGGTGGCTTCTCTCTGTAACTGGTCGGGTTCTGCAGCACAATGCACTGCAGCCTCTTCAGAACCTGAAGTACCGTCGAATATGATGGTAGGATGAGCCTCTCCTACGTACATTCGGAAAGCGGCATTCATGGAAAGTATTGTGTAGACTGGGAGGAAAAAAATACAGCAAACTGTATGACTGTACACATGTTGTGTTGCCATGCTTACAATTGCTGCAAAACATATATGATATGAACTGAGGAGAGAGAGCTGGAAAGCGCAAACGAGAGCGGGGACAGAATTTTCAGGTCGTTAGATAGTGATAGCACCTGCAGAACCGCCTCCCGTCGGTGTGTCGGGAGTTAAAATCTAGTCAAGAGGAATCTGTTATTGGTCGTGGCTACAGCCGAGCTACCGTATCCACCTGTGTGCCATGTGGCGTGGTAACCCATACCACTCACGCTCTCTCTACCATCCATACGCACAAATTGAGCAACAGATGTACGTCCACCACATCCGACAACATTCCCACTACTCCGTAAGTATGTCATGTTAGACACCTCTTGACTAAACAGCCGATCAACCTTGGCTACATATGCCAGGACCCAGACGTTTGCTAGCTAATTGATCAACGATCTAATCTGTCGTGGTTAATACGTTCGTAACACAGATGGAAGTGGGTAATGATAACTGGTGGATTGCGTTCTGTTTTTATGAATGATGTTCGACGGCATTTTGAGTAGTCGGATGCAGCCATATGTTGTCGGGGTAATGTGATACTGGGAATAAATGAGTAGAGTTGCAATGATTAACTACACACACACACAGACACATACACAAACACACGCACACCTGCACTGCTTGTTTCTCTCAACTGCCGTTGATCCAGTCGATACAGCAGTTGATGGATGCACGGCCAGCTGTGTTTTGGGTGGCAAGCGGGGCAATAGCTGGTCAATCCCCGCATTCCGTAAATGTTGTGATTCTCGTCACAACGCCAGTATGTAGTAGTAGTAGCACGAGGAGCTGACTGACTGACTGCTGCACCTGTGTCCCCGCGTTTCGGCGACAGGGCTGTATCAACTCTCCGCAGCCCGATACCACCTGCCAATCTGTATCACATCCACATTCAACTCACGCTGGTGCCCCGATTGTCAATTTCAGCTGAATTCCACCTGTTACCACTAAATACACATCGCTGAGTTACAGACAGATTACAGGGGGATTCCATTATCTCTGTTTGTTTTCTTTAATCTCGGGCCTCCCCAAGTATCTCCACAACTGTTGTGAGACTGAATGAGTGGGGTGGGCCATTGTGGCCTATATTTCTGAGGGGGTTCCCCTGATTGCTGATGAGTCATTTTCCAGGGGGATGCCCTGGTGATACTGCTCCTCAAGAGGTACTGAGGCAAACAATATTTTGTGCACCTGTTAACTGTGTGCTATAACTGTAACACATGTACAGACACTGGGTTGTTTCTGTCATCTTGCATGCTGCATTGTATTGTGCAAATGAAAGGTCAATGTCTTTAAATCAAAACATAATCTAGTATTGTTGTTTCTATCATCGTTATGATGTATTTCTGATTAAATGCCCTTCATGTTTATGTATTGAATTACAGAATTCATTTCAATGCTTTTAAAGTAATTTGTAGTAAGATTATTAATAGTAATGTCTGTTCAAAACTAGAAGTTATTCAAAGTCTTTTTCAGAAGAAACTTTAATTAATTTGTGTCACAAAGGAGAATGTTGATATTCATGAGAAATATAATAAGCTGCTAAAAGTTTTGGAAGAAAACATCCATTATTTTTATTGCAATAGCGATTGAGGTAATCAAATTCTTGTAACATCTTTAATTCCCCCCCCCCAAAAAAAAGATGAAGAACAGAAAGAAATAGCAAATGTTATCTCAAAAGTTGGGGGAAAATACTTAGAAAAAACAAAACGAAACTCCTTAGAACTTTTCTGTCTCCCTGCTTACCATTATGGGAGCATGTAGCCTTGATTACAGACCCTGTGACTATATCTTCTGATGCACAGTACTCGCAGCATGCAATGAATTGTGTGACTAAGTCATGAGACTAGTCTTAGTCAAAGCAGTTGATTGAAGATAGTAGTTTCCCTATCGATATAGGATGGATTGATTTTAATTTCTGGAAGCCAGACTATCTATGAGGATGACTCATCTAAGACATCCACCCAAATCATTCTGCAGAATAAAAAAAAAAATCACACAGAGGGGCAAAGTGCAATTTCTCTCATAACCAAGCACCTCTGCGAATGAAATTATGGGAGTAAAAAAATGTTACGAGGAATTGGGGGGGGGGGGGACCAAAAAGTGCATACTGTTTTTAAGTTTTACAATGAAAGTGTGAATCAGGTAAAAGATGTATGATTTTAAAGGACTAATTAAATTTTATATCAAAACTAGAAACCAGAAACGCAGCCAGGCCTCTTCCCAAGAATTGCAAATTCTACCAAAATTGCGATGTCCGATGTCCAAGAAGACCTTTTTTCCTGTATTGTACATGTAAGGTCGGTAATCCCAATTGCCGCAATAGAAATCATTGCAATCATGACTTTTCCAACGTGTTGTATAAACTGATAGCGGCGTGAACCCCCTCCTCTCTCTCTAGCCAGTGGTCTCAGTGGCGTGCACAGGAATTTGGAATCGGGGGGGTTGCCATGAAAATTCCCCCGACAATCACAATTTCCCCCAAGTGAATGCTTCCCCCCCCCCCCGAGACTACCATACCATTTTGGGGGCATTCTGGGGGGACCATGGCCCCCACCCCCCCCCCTTTGCGCACGCCACTGAGTGGTCTGCACTGACCACATTTGACAGCTCAATCCAACTCGTAGCACCGGCTGGACTGACCGACTGGACAGATACTCAGAAGACAGACGGCAAAAGGGATTAGCGCAATAGTTCATTGGCCTGGGAAAACTGGCATGACATCACCCCCCTGTATCTCCTCTCTGCCTGATTCTGTCACTTGCCCCCCTCCCTGCTCCATTTCTCTTCTGTTCCTCACCTCTGACTCTGATTCATGATTAACCGCAAGGACACTTAAATAAAGTGATTGTAAGATCAACAGTTCATTTCCTCGAGGAAAGATTAAATCAGTGGATCACACACAAAAAAGGGAGAAATGCGTTACTTCTTGAGTATGTAGTTCTGCGTGTCTCACATGTGTCAATGTGATCTTGCAGCCACAACACAAGCGCTCAGACACACAATCACACACATATACACACTAAACAGTTACAGATAGATAGATAGATAGATAGATAGATAGATAGATAGATAGACAGGGAGGTGTAGACAAATGAAAATGTACTTATGAAGATAGATAGGATAGATGGATGAATAAGGCTTTTGGGTAAATCAAAATGTTTTAAAAGTTTTACCAAAATAATGTTTTGTATACTCCAGTGATGTTTAATTGTACAGTACAACATGTAATATATGTTTGGCAAACTTCTAGAAGTTCTAAGAGATGTTAAACCAGAATGGATTTGCTGAAATGAATTCTGTCATCAAAGGGAGAGATACTTGAAGGTGAAATAAAGTGACAACTATGCATTTACTTTTGTGTTACATTAGTAGTATTAAGGTTTAGTTTTTAACTTAAGGAGAAATGCACAATGCAGTGTTCTGTAAGATGTCTCGTATGTTGGTGGAATTGCTAATTATCTGCAGTGCAGAATTAGAGTGACAAAGTACTTTTGACTGACTGTATAGTACAGTGCCCTCTTCTCCGTTTGAAATCTGGATGTGTCGGCATTTCAAATTGAGAACAGCGCAATCAATTTGAATTTGATCGGCCTACTAATTGCAGCACTGATTGATCACGAACATTCATATTCGGCAAGTAACTTGTCAGTGATAGAAACGGTTCCAAAATAATGTCTGCTTTCGTGACATTTAACTAGTGTCCGCACATTTTTTCTGCTGCGGCAAAAACAAAACAATGTGTTTATATGCATCAACCTAGAGATATACATTTTAACTGTCAGACCTGCGGACACAAACAACCGTGCCGTTTGCGGGGGACTTGCATATTAATGAGAAGATTTTGCTTTTAATCCCCGTAGTGGTTTCCGGCACATGTTCAGTATGTACAGCCTCGTGTCTCTACTGTATTGCCCCGGGCCGCGGTGACAATGAAATTTTCTCTCGCCTCATTTCTCTTCCTGTTCTCCAGCTTGTTGTGCAAATTGCCTAGCGTCAGTCAATTATGGCAATTTACTTCTCCTTCTGATGGGAGGGGTTGAAAGAAAAAAAGACAGAGAGATTTCCATTTTCTGTGCCCTTTTGCCAAACTCGCTACAGTTTTGCATACGTAACGAGATATTAAGAGAAATGGGAGTGAGGATTCGACTGCGCGACGTACCCCACCCCCGATCGTCGGCCGTATCCTGGGGCCACCGGTGGCAGTAGGTCGAGATGCATGAGGCTGTGGCGGCTTCGCTAGTTAGCGAGAGCGGAGAAGTGACGAACGGCCCGAGGTTGTTGCCAAATTGTTGCCTCATCTCTCGTGTCACCCCAATCAATTAAACAAGGGCGGAGGATGGAGGGAGACATCGAGGCACGAGACTCGATGTGAAAGAATGGGTGATTCGATAGGACTCGCGATGGCAGGCTTAACGTTAAGAGTCTGGCGTGGCTTGATTACACCGGTCGTATTACAGCTGAGCCCCTCATTTGTAGCGAAGGACGTGAGCGAGATGTGAGCATTTCACCTTTTGCACCAATAATTTACTCTTTAACCCACAAAAAATAAACAACAAAGGAAACACACAACAAAGCAGCAAATATATATTTTTTCATTTCACCTTTTGCACCAATAAATTCTCTTTAACCCACAAAAATAAAACAAACACAAATGAAACACAAAATAAAGGAAAATATGTGTTTCCATAAATAAATAAAAAAGGAAAGAAGACTGATCTGTATTTTATTTGAGGGCAGTTACACCCAAAACTGATAATAAAAAAGTTGTGCGTATTATGATTAAGTTTTTCAGGGCATGTTTAGATGGTGAGCTCCATCAGCTTAAAGTAGAAAATAAAAAGAAAGGAACTAAAAGGAAAAGAAGAGAGAGTGCATCACCGCCAGGAGTACAACCCCATTAATACCCTCGACTTATTTCGCACATTAGTCTTTATTCCTCTGCCCGGGAATCAGGCCAGTATCTGTTGCTCTCCATCAATAAAAATGTGATAGGGGAGTCGGGTGTTACAGAGAAAATTTTCAGAATTCCTCGGCAGTCATCGCTGGTCGATGGCACGCATTCGGCTCTCCGATTTGTTCTAATTTCTCCAATACAGTAATCAATCATTTTATTTGATTAGCGTCGAATCTGTCACGTTTGTGGAAGATGAGCTTCTGCTATTTGGTATTTTGCATTCAGAGCACTCGCCCGACTTGGCAAGTAGGCGTTAAAGTACAGTGAAGCGGTCTCGATGTTGAAGTCGATTCCTTCAAACTTCTCCGTGGTTGAGGGTGTGCTGAATGGAAAAAAGTTCACTGCATTAAAATAGACTTGTTAAGTGCAATTTTTGAAATCGGGGAAAGTGGTTTCGTAAGAATTGCATATTGTGTTGCGTTATATAGTTTCTTATTTTGCCCATGATATCGGGCATTATTTCTCCAGTTAATTTCTTTTTGTTGCAGTGTAAGAGTAAGACTGAAATTCAGATTCAGACTTATGACAGCTCAGAAAGCATCTTATTTTTAGTGAAAAAGTGCAGTCAGTGACATAATTCATCTGAAATTATTGTATTCTAGTCATGATTTTCCATTAAATGTGCAAAGGGCATCTCTTTTTGCATGCCTAACATTAACATTGTATGAGTACATTCAAAAATATTTAGCTGAGTATAGGACCTAGAAACTCAGTTTGATTGGAATTATTGTGACCATAAGGTTTTGAATTGAATTAAAGTCACATTGTAATTCAAATGAAATTTGGTCAATTACATCATATTACCAATGCAATTGCAATCACATTGCAATTATACATTAAGTACCATTCCAGTTAACTTGAAGATTTGTAATTAATAAATTGATTACAGTCACAAATCTTGGATCTGATTGTAGCAGCAACATGGGGACGAAGAGGATGATGATGAGGAGAAGGATGATGACGATGATGATGAGGAGGAAGAGGAGGATGATGATGATGGATGATGGGTGGTGGTGGTTGATGAAAACAATGTTGATGTTCATAAGTGGTCCTCTACATCTACAACCAGAGCAGGATGTCTTTAACATGTTAAAAGCTTATCATTTGTGGCCCGTCACCACGATACTCTAATAAAGTCGCTCCACCCAAAAGTAAGGAAAGTGCCAAATATTGTAATTATGATATAAAGTATGACAGTGAAGTGTCCTCAATGGTCACAAGTTTTATGACCTTCACATGTTGCAAAAGTTTGAATATTTATATTTACCCCCAAAGTATTTTTCCCCATATGTTTGTGTTTCACAAGATGTCTGTCTTTTTCAGGGTATCGTGGTGACAGGTCACATCCTTGTTATCAAGTAGTGCATCTCAATTTCATTGGAAGTGCTATATTTCATCTATTTGGGATGTACAAAAATACCTGTTAAGTCCCCTTTTTGTGTACTGATTTACATAAAAAGAAACTAATTCAGATATTGACAAGTTTGATGCCTAACTGTAGTAACCGTTTCTCCCAATTCCGTTTCTCATCCCTTGCAGGTCTATTCTCCAGGTGCAGAAGATTATCATTCAGAACCAAGTTATTCATCCCCTAAACCTCCCGGCATGTATCCCGAATATTTCATGGGTGAGTAATTATGTCAATTAATCTCTCTCTCTCTCTCTCAAGCCTTTTCTTTTTGGTAAAATCCTCCTTGGAAGAGAATCATCAATTTTAGTTCTAATAATTGGTGTAATTACACTGTAATTATTACAGTAATGAAAAAGTGCTGAGAAAGGTGTAATTGGTTAATATGGATAATTGTTTTGAGTGAGACACATAACATGGATGTATAAAAACATGTCAAAAAGTCTACTTCATCAACATACAAATGTCAATATATATGATTGTTAGTGTTATCATGCTGCCAACATTTAATTAGCCAAAATTCTTGGTACTAGTTGTGCTTGATGCTTACATAAACGTGAAGGTATTCTAGCTGTGGCCCGACATTATTACAAGTTGAACTGCCGGAAGGGTTGATTGTTAGTGAAATGGTCATGGGGAAGGGAGTTATGTTAATGTCTGTTTTTTTTTCATTTTCTCTTGTATTTCAGACAGAAAAGTTATTTCTGAAAAGTCATTAGAAGTAACCTTCAAAGATTGAGAAAGGAGAAATTTGCTGATCTAGATATATGTACATATTTTATTCTTATATTCTTTACTTCACAAAAACACTGAAGAAGTTAACTCCTGTATGTTTCTCACGTGCAGGATGCAAAGGAAAAATAATAACAACAACAACAACAATAATTTGAATGTATGCGAATTAGTAAAATGTTACATAAAAAGTGTTTATGTAATGGAAAATGAACCTTTTTGCTTATTGTCTTCATGTTTACATAAAAGTCATGCATGTCCCACTCACTCATGGGAACCTCCTATTAATAAATAGGTCTGATAATAGCTGGCCCGCTTGATTACTTTTACAAATGCACCGATCAATCGCGGATCTGCTGATCACTTGCGACTTTTCGGAAAATGTCAGGGCAGAGCTATTTATGCCAAGCAAACATTGACCTCCGCGACAGAGATGACTGTGGTAATTTTTCTGTGTGGCGGCTGGGTGCTCCCATGTCGAGGGGTCAAAGGTGGCAATGAAGTTTAAAGGGGGAGAACAGTTGAACATACCTGTCTTTCAAAAAGGGGGTAAAATATGTCAAGTATTTGTGTAAAGTGTCTTTCAAAAACTCTAAAGATAAGTAGATAAATAAAAATTAATAAATGATTAAGTAAATAAATGAATGAATAAATAAATACAGTCAAACTTGTCTACAGCAGCCTCCTGAGGGAAACAATAATATACTCGCTCTATAATCTTTCATATGTGTGTATTTAGACTTCATCTGTTCATGGACCTGTTCATGGACTTATTCCTGTTTTGATTGAAAACTAGAAAATTCATCCACTGAGAAACATATTTGCTCCATATGTAGAACTGCCATCACTGATTCCCAGTCTTGATTATTTTGATGGTTTATAAGTAGAAGGGATGAAGCAGTGCTCATGGTATTCCAGAAATGCAAAAAAAATATAAAGTCAAACTTGTCTACAGCAGCCTCCCAAGGAAAACAAAAGAATAATGTCCTAAAATCTTTCAAATGGTTGCAGTTAGACTTATTGGACTCAGTTTTGTTTTAATTGAAACCAAGAAAAGTCATCTACCACTATACATTTGCTCCAAATTGTAGAGTAGAACTACCATCACTGATCACCAGTCTTGATTTCTTTGATAGTTTGTAAGTAGAAGGGATGAAGATGCGGGTTACCACGGTATTCCAGACATGTGTCTTGATGCCAAGGTGTAGTCATTGATGTTATCACTTATCATTACTGCCATTCACCTGGAGTGGAGCAGGACCGACTTGGAGTGTTCTGATGACGATGAATCATTTTCTAAAATGCACATCATTATCAAGGTCCTCCTCCAATCGGCTATAGTAGATTGATCACTAGCGAGAGTCTCTTTTAAAACCATTAGGATGCCTGCAGCATCTATAGCACTTGTGTGATACAGGATGATAGGACCTATTTACGCTGGACAGTTGCTGTTAAACCCAGTTTATCAGCCCATTCAACCAGGACCAAAGTGCTGTTTAATACAGGTTATAGGTCCCGTTTACACTGAGCAGTTGGTATTGCACCTGATTACCAGGCAATTGGACCAGGACTGAAGTGCTTGCATAATATAGGATGACAGGTCCAGTTTACATTGGACAATTGAAATTGGACCTGAAACCTGATTACCAGGCCATTGGGCCAGGACCAAATTGCTTGTGTAGTACAGGATGATAGTCCTGTTTACACTGGGAAGGTGCTGTTGAATCTGATTGCTAAGCCATTGGACCAGGACTAAAGTTTTTGTGTAATGCAGGATGGTGGGTCCTGTTTACACTAGGCGGGTGGTATTGAATGCGACTATTGGGCCATTGAACCAGGCCCAAAGTACTTGTGATGCAGGATAGTGAACCCTGTTTACACTTATTGGTC
>JZLH01S0072108.1:43949-59189 GCA_001188425.1 Eucidaris tribuloides
ACGTTATGTATGTTGAAAAATAATGGTGAAAAAAAATCTTGTCATTTAATATCAGGAGTTCTTTTATGACCATGTGCTTATGTGTATCTGTATGAAAAAAATAACTGTGCTTTTGCATCAGTCAACCTAAATAAGTGATGTGTGCAGAAAGATTACAGAACTTTAAAGATTGCATTCTAAAACACAATCCTTTGTCTTGTTAATCACTGTATTTCCCATTTCTTCGACTAAAAGTATCACAACAAAACCTACATCTATGGACACAACTTGTATTCAGTAAAGCGAAACATTATCATTAACAAAAAAAGACAGGTGGATGACAGTATCTGTATTTACACTTTAGGTCAGAAGTGTATGCGTACTTCCTGAGTTATATTTTGCAAGAATGAAATTGTGCACTTTTTATTGAACTTGTAGTTTTCTCTTAAAAGACATCTATGTCCTGAACTTGTACATATTTATTTTAGAGGTCCTTTATTTGGTTGCATACAATTTCCAGATGGTTTTCAAATTACTCAGCGTCAAAGATTCTGCATCAATATCTTCTGAAGAGCGCCTCTCCAAAAAGGGAAAGCCCCTCCCCAGAGAGATAAGGAAGGAAAAGTACCGAGGAAAAAACATCTTAATGTTGTCTCCAACTACATGAAACATACTTGAAAATGAAGGCAAACAAAACACAGCAAATCAGTTTAGCTGATGATTCCACGCTCTTATCAAATTTCTTTCCGAAATTCAAGAATTCAATAGATGTGTAAACGTGTTATAGGTTATACTTTTATAAGAAAGACGTAGCAAAACATTGAAAATGAAAGAAAATATTGAAAATGAAATGCAAAGGTAGCCACTTAGTCAATAATATGTTTCAGTCCTTGGATTGTCAAGAACTACATGAACCACCACCCTCATAGGAAAAAAAAGGCAATAAATATTCTGAGCATATCACCAATTTGTTAAAGTAAGAAATAATCATCAAAATTGTCATTGTACATTGTTTGCATGTATGATTTTTTTTTTAACTTGTTTGCAAAATTGATCTCATCATATTTATGCATAGTAATTTTGTAGTTTGAGTTAAAGGTACTGTGCATGAATGTTGATATTTCTGTTATTCCTTCATATTATTTCAGTGGAAATTCATGTTTGTGTTTTTGTTTCTTCCTTCTTTGCATTTCTTTTACAGAGGGATCCCATAGTAGTACAAATCCATGGAGTAACGGCATGGCGCCCACGTCTAGTAGCTTCCATTCCTCTTCCATGTTACCTAACTCCAGTTCTTCTTACTCTCAGGCAGGGGAATACCCAACACATGAACCTATGGTGAGTGTATTACAGTGATGTACCAAGGCCTGCCTTGAGGCCAATTTCTTGTGGCCTCGGTCTAGGTCCGTGTCACCTGTACAAATCCTATGGGAAGGTGTGTTTTGGGGGGAGCTCGGTCTTGGAACCTGTGGTCTTGGATCCAACACTGGAGTGACTGAATGAATGAACAAATGAACGAATGAATGGATGAATGACTGACTGAATGAATGAATGAATGAATGAACAAACGAATGAATGAATGAACGAACGAACGAACGACTAACTAAATGAATGAATGAATGAATGAACAAATGAACGAATGAATGGATGACTGAAGGAAGGAATGAACGAACGAATTTATTAATTAATTAATGAATGGATGACTGAATGGATGAATAAATGAATTTATTTTATGCCAACATCACTTAACGATATTTACAGCATTTACAAAATTGAAAATGTTATATACATCAAGACATCAAGTACAATAATAAAATGAACAATATTCAGGTACATTTTGTTTTATAAATTGAATTGTTAGAAATAAAAGGGGCAGGGAACTGCTTTATGATAAAAAAGAAAATGAAAAGCCTATAATAAAATTACAAAAAATAAACAAAGAAAAAGATACATGAAACAGACACAGGGAAAATCAGAATTCGAGATTCCCATTACTTATCAGTGAAACAGCAAACTTGAAAAAAAAAAAATCTATGATAGAGTATGAATTTGCATATGAGCTGCAATTTAAAAATGATAAGTAATACAGTTTTTCAAAATGTATGCATAAAGAATAAATACTGAGTGATAGTAAGTTTTAATAAAATCATCATAATGTTACCATCATAATTTTACACTGTGTTCACGTCCTTTTCCCAGGTACTGAATAAAATGTACAAAAAAATGCACAACTTGAATAACCTATCAATCAGATGAATCAATTTGTTTATTAATCAACTAAAACAACCAATTTGTCTGTCTGTCCTTCTATCACCCAGCAAAGTAATTTGCATAATTTGTGTTGTAAAATAGTCTTACACTATAGAATTTAATTTCATTGTTTAGATTTCACTGATTTGTATCAAGTTTGATTTATAAACACAATGTTTATTTTTAGAATATACATGTACTCTGCCAATCATCTTTGCAGGCCACTTGAAATTGTATTTATTGTTTTTTTATTCACAGCCAGTCATTAGTAATTTTTATTTTGTCAACAGTAATAATGATTATTCATTTACTTATTTTGGAACCAATAAAATGAGAGTAATTAGTGAAAGATTTCAGAGAAATCTGTTTATACATATCTCCTGACAGGCTCTCAAAGATTGACCCTGAGTATAAAGCATAATCAAGCAAAATAGCGTAAAATTAAACAAAATATTTAAACACACATGCACATATACAGCCAATATGCTCTACATTAACCCTAATTATGCAGTGTCTCTTTGTGACCCTAGCCCAGGTAACTCAATGCCATATTGGACTTTGGCTTCTCCGTCTCACGATTAGATGATTGTAATATCCTGCTATCACTACAAAATATTTGCAAACCTGCTGGTATAGGCTCATTGCTATATGCATAATAAAAACCAGGCACTTGCTACCAGCAACTCATAAACACGCCCCCTCCTCCCGTCTCCCCTCCCCACCCCACCCCCATCCACCTCCAGTCACAGTAGCGATTTGAATGGGGAAATTTATATCGTAACTGAATAGGGTATGAATGAGATTTCTGTGTTGTGATTCAAAATGCGTGTATACCTACGTGTACATGAGTAGCAAGTTTATATAAATCATTGCCTCACTGGTAAAAGGCATTATTATATTTCTTCATGGCATCAAATAAAGTTAATATAATATAATAGAAACAATAATGGTCATGGCAAACTCTGCACAATAAGAAAATAACAATGTAAAAAAAAGGATAAATACAATACCATGTAAGACTCCCAATAAGCAAAGCTTAGAATTTGGAGTCTCCAATTAAACAGAATACATCCACAGAAAACTTCTTAATGCTACAAGTTAAAACAACTATAGTGAGTATCCTTATGCGAAGAAAAAAGGGATTGTGGGAAACCTACAAGACAAGAATAAAGCGAGGAAAAGGGGAAAAGAAAAGAAAGAAATCAATTATAAGAATGGTCATTATTCAGTTAGCACATGCTCTGAGCAGTAAGTTGTTAACAGTAAATTGCTGCTTTAAGTTGTTTCACATGAAATCAAACTATTGTGATCTTTCTATCAAATTAGCAAGTGGTTTTCAAATTTGAGGCTACATGTATGTACTCTTATTGCCCTTCTGCTTACATTAAAATGTTAAAAACTTCTTTTTTTATACCAGCCAGGTGGCTATACATGTATAATACAATTGGCTTTAGCTCTGCTTGTTAGTTAGAGCTGAGAAAAAAGATGATGAAAAGTGACAATATTAAAGAAATATTTCTCCTTTTTAACTTTCTGCCACCCACACGCAAAAGAAAAAGATATTTAAAGATAAATGCTGATTACAGATTCAAACGGTCACACAAAATGTAAAACATTTGGTATATATGTAAAGAAATATGCAGATTCACAAAAGAAAACAAAAATACTGTACTGAACCAGCTGAACATTTCTAAATAGTCTAATGTTGGCACTTTAAGGTATTATTTTGGATTTTAGAATTTGTGTTAGTTCACTGTATCTTTAAAACCTGACCTCTCTTTACATTAAATTCTTTCCTCTTTATCAAAAAGCTAAATCGAAATTGCGACGAAACGTACACGATCCAGTAAAATTAGAGAGATAAAAAAGTTGAATCCCATGTAAACTAATGCTAAATCACTTGTCAGTGGCATTTCACATAATATGAAGTGATGCACACGTGACTTGATTTTTATAGATGTTGTTAATTTCACGGGCTTAGAATTCCTACCAGCAACAGTAGCTGTATCTTCCAACATTATTTTATGGGAGGTTAAATCCACAACAAGCAGAAAAAATTGAAAAATATTCCCCCCTAAGGTTATGAATGCTGTGACATTTTACATACATATAATTCAGTCTATGAAATGAGGCAAGTCATTTGCATAAGATTAAGAGAAACCATTCAGTTTAATATATCACATCACAAGTAGCATTGTTTACATTACGTAAAGGAAGTGTAAAATTTTAGTAGATAGTGAAAAAATGAAATTTTCCCATTATTGTGTTTTTAGGTACACCTTCATGTACATGTATATTATCTCATCTTTTAATACCCAAGAAATTACATGCTCATTTTTTGAGAAATTGGTGAAAAATGACTAATCAACACCACCAACTTTTTTTTGCCGTAGGCAATGTAAATCTTACAACAAATGTTCTGGATTCATTGAATCCATGTTAATGTTTTGGGAAACTACGTCGGTTGTCCGGCAGAAGGGCCCTAGCATATGTTCCCGGCAGAAAGGCCTTAACAGTAAATTTTTCTCTAATATGAGAAATATTGCCTTATTGTGAATTTGCGCTCAACAGACTGACAGAAGGATCTAAAATATCATACTACTTTGATTTCATGTGAAAAGAGCCAACGGTTTTCAAGTTAGAGATGATTAGGTGTTAAGGCCCTTCTGCCGGACAACCAACGACTTCTACTTTAAAGGAAAGTGTAGCCTTAGGACCATGATAATGTGTCTTATTTTCATACGGTTGATGCGATGTCAAGCACTTATCCTGTCAAATTACTGCATATTTCTCCTAGCCTTTGTCGATAACGATTGGTTGAGCGACTTCCTGTTTCGAGGCACATGATCTCTTCCCATCGATCCCCACTCCGACAACGTCAGCGGTCCACCTTTGACCTCACGACCTTCTTGACGGGGTCGAGCGTTTCCTGATTACTATCAGGGCTGTTTATACACCAGAAATTACTTTTTGTTTGTGTGTTGTCGAAAGAAACACACAAAAAAATTGTTGGAAATTCAAAATCTACAAATAATTTACACATACACTACATTACATCAAGTAACAGAAGTACACAGAAAAATCTGAAATTGTCAAGTTCGTGAAATAAGAATTATGCTGTTACATATATTGGGAAAAGAGGAGTCATTTCAATAAATAACAAAACACTTGTTATTTATTGTATGCTTCAAGTTGTTTGGTCCTATCATGTTGGTCCATGGTCCTACATATGCATAGTGTAGCTAAATCTAAGTTTTACACTTTTCCTTTATTTTACTGTGATCCCAAATCACTGTTTAACTCTTAACGTGCCAGAGGATTTCAACCTGTACGGCCTTCATGTGTATTATGTGTCGCAGATCTGCGACTTCGGCACGTTAAGAGTTAAACTTAAAGGTCAGTGACATGATTGGTGTTAGTCCTCAACTTGGGGAGAACTATTCTAGTATCAAGTAAACTATTCAATTATTCTACTACGATTTTTTTTATTCAAACATGGACTCATTCAAGAATTATTAACATCATTATTATGCCTTGTAAGTTGTAACAGACAAATTTCTTGTGTAGCTTTCTTTATAATTAATTTCTCTCAGGGCTCAAGAGAAATTCAGACCTGGTATGTTCATTCTTGAACAATTCAAGACAAATCCTTCCCGCCACACTCCAGCTGGTGCATACACTGGTATATCTTTCAACCAATTTGGTTCTAGATACATTTTCATTTTTATTTCTCCCAATCTTGTCACTGCCCTTTAAAATACTCGGTAAGATCTGGAGATTTACACCAGCTCATCTCACTACACTTGAGAGTGGGGTAAGGGATTGTGATTGAGGTACACAAGAGATGAAGAACTAGAAAGAGGGTAAAAAATAATGCACAGGTTCGACTGAAAGGGAAGGCCATTGGCACTCCACCTGGCAGTTTGTTGATGTCATGTATACAGGCCATTGCTGCGCTTAAAATGAAGTTAGCTGGAGTAGTTTGCATTTAACGTTGATAAGAATCTCCATCAGGTCACATTGGAAGCATGTATCTTGGGGGTGAATCCAGGAATTTGTGTAAAAGAGGGTGGGATGGTGGTCAATTACAGACCAAGTGTATGGTTGCAAAGTGCAAACTATTACAAACTATAAAAGGCAAATAGAGGGACAATAAGTTATCAAATCCAAAATGGAGCCCATAATAGTTTAGAAATAGTTTAGAAATAAAAAAAAATGGAAGGGGTTGCCCTTTCTCTCATCCTTAATCCACAGCCACGTCTTTTAAAAAAAACCTTACCTTTTATGAAAAAGAAGAAATGAAAACAAGCATCAAAACAGAAACAAATAACAGCAAAAAAATAAGTGTAAAAAAGCTGACATAATAACCTCATTGTGATATTTGAAAACTGTAGGTGTTCAAGATATGTTTCAACTTTTCAAATTACAACTACAACTGTTACAACAAAAATCTATTGAAAATCCAATGAAGAAAGTAACAGTTCTAAGATGGAATTATATTTTTTTCCAAAGTTGTCTGATGGAAAGACAAACATTAAATGTTAGTGATGATGATGTTTATGATGATGATGAAGATGATGATGATGATGATGATGGTGATGATGATGATGATAATTATAATAATAATGCTGCTGCTGATAATGATGATAATGACATTGACTTTTGTTTAAATGTTCTTTATTTTCTCCCACCCCTCGCTTTAAAAACCTGCAGAGTTTTGGTCACAGCAGCAGTTTGTCTTCAGGTCAGGATCCGTTGAGTCTTCCGCCCATGACGTCGTTCAGGCCGGGTACGACAAGCTCGGCACCGTACACGTCGTCGCCCCCTATCAACGGTACAGAAACAGTCATGGGTAGGTATTCAACATAGCATGACTGGAGCTACAATGTTAAATATTAACTGCTTGATTTCATTTTTGCTAAGCCACCAAGGTGGAGTGAGACTAGTAGAGCCTTAGTGGCATCCATCCGTCCCTCCATAATACTTTTGAAACTTGAATAACTTTGCGACTATTTGCCTGTTTGAAACCAAACTTAGATGGTAGATGCCTAACAGGTACCTCAATGTTATTTGGGGGCCAAAGGTCACATACATGCATGTAGGTTATAGGTCAAGTGTAGTCAAATGTTAAAATTTCTCTGCAAGTTTCTACTGGGGTTGGTAACTTTCTAACCATTTGTAACCAAACTTGGATTGTAAGTTCCCCCCTTTTGAAAATTCCATAACTTTTTAACAAAATGGTTTTGAGCAGAATAATTTGGCAGGAGTGTTTCTGCACTCATTGACTAACTTCTGTGAGAAAATGTGATTGAACCGTCAAGTCATGCATGAGTGAGCACGTAATAAAGGCAAAAATGTCACTTTTCAAAAGTCACAAGGGTCATTTTGAGGGATTTGTGATGCAGGATTTTGACAAATTCTGTTTCTGTTGAATGATTAAGCACTATTTATGTTAATCAGCTATTGTTTGACCCCCTAACAATTCTTTTGGCACTTTCGCATATTTACGCTTCAGTGAGCTCAATTTAACAACTTCCATCCATCATCAATTTTGAAATTGTAAAATCCATTAAGTTTATTGAAAAAATTGAAATCCGATATTTTTCAGCAAAGTGTATCGTTACACGTTGTATGGACATAAGAGGTTGTAACCATGTCAGGGTTCAGTGAGCACACTTTATAAATAAAGCAAAAAATACCATTATTTACCATTATTTTGGCATAAGAGATGACTCGTGTGACTTTTGAAAAGTGACATTTTTGCCTTTAATTCATGCTCACTCATGCATGGCTTGACGGATTAATCTTATTTTCACACAGCGGTTAGTCAAGGAGTGTGGAAATGTTCCTGCCAAGGAACTTATTTCATTAAAAAGTTATGGTATTTTGAACAAGGGGGAACTTACTTTTTGTGTAGTGTTTAGATGTCTTACAGGGACCTCAATTTTATGTGGGGGTCGAAGGTCATATATGTGAGTCAAAGGTCAAATTAGGTCAAATTTTAAAATTTACCTGCATGAATAATTTGCTTAGCTTTCTACTTTTTCTTTTCAAACTCCTAGTTCATAACTAGAATACAGGACTCTAGAAAAGACCGCATATTAAAATTAAGGATCAGTAAACTAACAAGGAGGAATACATTTGAAATTAACTTTGAAATATTTGATGAGGTGAAATTATTTCTTGGTTACCAATGCAAATAATCGAGAGTCGTATATTGATGCTAAAGTTAATTGATGATTTTTGTCCCCTGATACTGTGCTTAGAATTATGAGAATGACATCATCTCCTTTTAGCATGGGTCTCAAATCATAACTAAAAGGTCATAAAGGCAAACAACAACAGGAACAACAGGTAAAATGGACTATCGTTCAAAAGTTGATGAAGCCAGGTTAATTGCCATGAAATGTGTCAATACATCGAACAAATATATTCAGGATGTTCTGGCATTTCCGGGAGTTGTGGTCGATATCTGCATATTTCCCTTGTTTGTTTCCAATTCAGACGATTCCACATGTTTTCTGAGATATTAATGTTGGTTATCCAGCTCCGAGATTGAAATAGCACCTGTTATTTACAACAGTAAACACATTTGCAAATATGGGTAGAATTCCAGTAACTTACAAGTAATTATGCACATGATGCCCGTTGAATTTTGCAGGAAAAAAGGTCTCATAATGCATTCTAGTGTTACATGACTAAGTCGCCAAAAGTCGGAGTCGTGACTATCGTCGAGGAGTCGCGACTCCGACTTTAGAAAAGCAAGAATTGACTCTATATTATTACATAATGTAGGCCATATAAACCAGTCAAAAGATCTGACAATGTGTGGAATATGTACAGTTCAGTTCCTGTAGGGGTAAGTTAGGTATGTATGGGGCATATATTCAGGTTGTGTTGAACTGAAATCATCAAAGGAGGACACTGAACGGTCATTGTATAGGCTGCAGTGAGCATCTTTTTACCGATTGATCATGCCGACAGAACTGAACGCAGAGAGTCGGCAAATAGTCGGAGTCGCGACTTTTGATTGGCAACTAGTCGACTCCCAAAAATCCTGGAGTCGTGCAACACTAATGCATTCCTCATTCATGTCACTTCCCAAAGATTTAATCCTTTCATATTGCACCACAAATGTAATTTCTTTTAAAAATTACTAATGCTATAAAAAGGTAATTACTGTATAATAATTTGGTATTGCTTTGGTACATAGCTTAGGAATAACTCTCACTAAATCTAGTACAAAATTGTTACATTTACAAGTGATATTTTCTCCTATACACTTAGACTTTCAAACTTTCACAAGAACATGATGATGAGTATGTTATGAAGTAAAAAAAAAGCAAGATAGGAAGATGTAGAAAATAAAAGTACTTTGTGCAAAAACAATGAAATAACTTCATTGCATGCACAAAATTCATTAAGAACAAATAATGAATAAGTTCATGAATAAGTAAATGAATATTGTGAATTAATTTAATGTCTTTCATGAGATAAATATTTCACAAAAGTTTCATCAGTAGATTATTTAGAATGAATTTGATTCTTTAAAAACAGTGGGTCTGTTAAAGTTAAAATTTTATTGATTCTTATTTCTTAGTCTCGTGGTATAATTAATTCATTGGCTTTTTTTGTATTTTTTTAAAAGGTTGGATGAACTAGTTGCTGCTTCCTCTTTGTGGATTTCTTTTTTAGTATGACCAGCTTTGTATCAACAATTGACAAATTGATAGAAATTCAGAAAATGGTCAGGATACTCCTGATTCGATAAGGAGCACCAACAAAATCTGACTTAATTTAAGTTATCAAAAGTAACAATATTGCATGCACCTCTCATTCTCTTAGCTAGTAAACCTTAATTTATGTAACCTATTAAACTCTATAATGATTTAACGTGGGAGATCAGCAGAAGGAATGAAGCAATCTTTAAAAAGAAGAAAAAAATTTTAGCCTTCTATTTCTAATTGATTTGCTTGTGTGCTTTCGAACATTAAAACCGCAGACATTCTGGCTTCCAATGTTGTCATTGTGGTTGTATCAAAGGCACAGACAAGGCCATGCTGAAACCACTGCCAAACTTACAACAACAGTCTATCATCAAATTACCAGTCTGGGAAGTTTTTGTTTTTTTCTCTGTTGCCCACACTAGCAGAACCTTTTGGTAATTTATTGTTATTGTTATTATTATACTTTCATGTGAAAGTTGTAAAACAAATGATTTTACCAATGTTGCTGGAAGTGTTGGCTGGAGGGAATGGAAGGTAAGAGGACTAGAAGGCCAAATCGGGTTTCATTGAATATGCATGATTTGTTGTTGTTTAGCTTTTTTTAAACAAATAACTACTGATAATATCACTACTGCTACCACAACACCAATGACGACTGTCACTACTACTACTACTACTACTACTACTACTACTACTACTACTACTACTACTACTACTACTACTACTACTACTACTACTACTACTACTACTACTATTACTACTACTACTGCTACTACTACAATTTACTACTGCTACTACAAGTACTACTACGATTACTACGACTTCTACTACTACTGCTACCAACACTATCACCACCAACACTACTACTATTGCTACTGCTTCTACTGCTACTACTACACTAATACTGCTTCTAGCCTTCTACTGCTACTACTACTACTATGTCTACTTTTACTAACTACTACTACTACTTCTACTGCTACTACTACACTACTACTACTACTACTACTACTACTACTACTACTCTGCTATGATTCTTATAATACCACTGCTTCTACTGCTGCTACTACACTACTACGACTACTACTTCTACTGCTACTACTACACTACCACTACGACTGCTGCTACTACTACTACTACAACTACTACTACTGCTACCAACACCATCACCACCACCACTACTACTACTGATTTTACTGCTACTACTACACTACTACTACTGTTTCTACTACTACACTACTACTGCTAATACTACTGCTACTACTACTAACTACTACTACTACTACTACTACTCTGCTATGATTCTTATAATACCATTGCTACCACTGTTATTGCTGCCACAACCACATGTGTCTCAACTATCATTGTTATTTTACTTGTTTCTCCCCTTCAGCAACAAGCAGTAGAGGGAATGGTACAACAAGTAACACAACGGGGACGAGTTCACATACGGGGGACGCACTGGGCAAAGCATTAGCATCTGTAAGTAACCACTGCATGAAAAGATAATAAGTTTTATCTCTCAAAAACCTACCAGTAATGAAGTGAGAAACAAAACTACATGTATAACACTGATTTTCCTTTTATTTTCTTTGTTGAGATGTGTGGCAGATGCCTTCGGAAAAAAAAGTGCTAATTTTTCAGTCAAACATTGCATTGTTTTTTTTTTTTAGTTTATATTATCATATTTTGCCATTATAACTCTTGCCAATTTAGGTTGCATTGAGCTAATTTCAGTTGAGGACTCCCATGATGTTTTGCAAATATGTGCTACTACCCATACCCATAAGCTGGATAGAAATTATATTCTGTGAATTACATTGGCATGTCTGGTGACTGTGGTCGCAGAATTGCATTGCACAATCCAATCCACCCCAAACTTTTCAAGTATTTAGCTATATTGCTACATTTGTTTGCACCAAAGTTATGTAACCAAAGTCATTTTTTGGTAGATATTCTAAGCAACGTTTTAAATCAAGTTTTAGTCACCAAATGACATTGAGATTTTTGTGAGGAGATTACTTGAAACCTGCTCCTAAAAGAATAGTTTCTGGTCCGGTGGAGACACTACAAGCCAGCTGGCTTGTGTGGTAGTTTGTGCCTGTATGTGGTAAATTCTCTTTCTTGAATGCTGCCCTCTTTTGGCAGAAACATGCCAGGATATTGTGTGGGCATTATGAAAGACCCAGAAGTGTGGTTCTGTGTATTTGGTATTTGCTGAACTTTCCTTCACTGGTTTTATGTTTGTTGTGTAAACGTATGATTCTCAGAATAGTATCTCTTAAACCCTTCCTGTTGTAATAAAAGAGACACCATTTTTATTTTTTAACTATATTCACAGAAGGAATCATATTACAGGATACCATAAAAAAATCTACCTCGTCAACCAGCATTTTAACTTTCAAAAATTGTAAAATACCTTGTAATTAGAAACTTCCATGTTTGAGCTCTGATAGATACCATCAAAAGTTAACATGCATATCACTCCCAAAATGAATAGGTGTAACCAAGGCAGATTAGGAAAAAAAAATCATTTCTAGAATTGTATTCATTTATTTAGTTAGTTAGTTATATATTTGTTCCTTAGTCAGAGTATACCCAGAATTGCGAGAACCTACTCTGCCTATTTTGAGTATATTTACATATTATATATGAGTAGTTTTTTATAATTTTGTTTTGAGTATTCTGTTGTTTATTCTTTTATCTTTAATTCATTCAATGAATGTGTTATTATTACGGAACGTTTGAATGTTGCCACTATGGGTACTGTATTGATCTTCAAAAAGAAAAGTTTTTCTGCCTCTGTCTGTGTTTCTCCTTGTGTTGTTGTTCTGTTTGATGTTTTATTCAGGTTTCATGTCCTTTTCAGATGAGTTTTAAATTGGGGGTGTGGTTTCCAGTCAATGATTGACAGCTACAGTAAATAATGTGGTAATATCTTGGTTGTTTACTGCTCTGTATAGCTTCAAACCCCTTGCCCTATGCTCGCAATGACGCCAATCCTGACACTAAAAGAGAAGAAGAATAAAAAAGGGCCACTCATCTTCCCCCCAAATTGGTATTCCCCTTTGGGAGGAGACATGTAGCCAGCAGCCTCCATCAGCCAAGGCTACCATACCTTGGGGTTTTGGCAAAATTGACGGGCATGGGCATTTCTTAATTCTTTAAGGAAGAAATAAGAATTAGCCCCATTTCCTCCCGGCCACTTGGAAACTTGTTTGCCGGTTTTACAATTTTTTTTTTTGCTGGAACTCCATGTTAAGGCCACGTGAATTTAGCCCCCGCCCATGACGGAGAGAGTTGTACGTCCATCAAGGGGGTTACTGACTCTCTCGGTGAGTCGTTCAGGAATCATAATGTTTGTAGAACATTGAAGCGCTGCCAGTAGCGATTATGATGCGAGTCTGTACTGGTGTGATCATGTTTGGCAAGTCATGTTCTCCCCAAGAAACTCCTCGTAACTTTGTGAACGTGTGTATATATTTGGATGCGGGGAAGCTGTGACAGTATATTATTTTCCTCCGTGGAATTCAGTCATTGTGACTTAAGTAGAACACGTTGGGTGTGGTCATTCCACTTTGTTAAACCTCAAAGTACTGATGTAACAAACCTCTGTATACTTTTCATGTGATATTCTTTCTTTGGTACTGAGAGGGTTAAATAAGTTTGTGTGAATGATACGAGATTTTTTTTTAAAACCTCAATTTTGTTTAAAGATTGTGTCATCGATTTGCACGTCAAAAAAAATCTAAATGAATGAAATCAGCTGAAATCATATCTAATGTGAAGATTTATTAATAAACACCTCTCATAGAGACTTGGGGTAAAATATTGAGTTTTGGTGAAAATCTGGACGGTTAAACTTCATCCTTTTTCCAATTGCTCAGGAGCAAATTCAAAAAATCTGCGACGTCAAACGTGCACGTGCCGTTCCAAAATGGTCCGATCAGCCGTTAGCCTAAGGTCGCGCAGGGGATAGCCGTTAACCAATCAGAGGGCTGTGCTGGTCTGGCTACGGTGCACAGTAACCGCGATTCGCAGTTTGAGCAAAATTGAAACTCACAGAAAGAACAACATTCTGGTAACATGTCGTTATTAGTTTTTCTCATAAAACAACAAATTCATGACGTATGGATCTTAGACTTTCAACACACCATTTGTAAGTACTAAACTACCGTTTGGTATTGATAATGAAGGGAAGTAATGGACTTGCACATCCCTGACACAATCTTTAAGTCGTGTGAGATGTTTTGCCTCTAGTAAATCTTTCCCAGTCTACACAAAATAGCTGTTTCATTTACAATAAATATGGTAGGTAATTTTGAATTTGTATTTCGGATAAAAGGTGGCATTTTCCTTTTGTTATGTGAGGGAAAGGGAAAGTCCTGTTTCATTTGAAATAAGGAAGTGTGATCATCCAAATCATTTAGTGTGCATCTAACTACCGATTATAAAATGAAGTTTTGTGTGGAATATGCAGAATATAGGCCTACTTGGTTTGGCCTGATCTACCATTTGATCATTGGAACTGCCTTTAAAATCTGAAATCAACACTGTTAAACTATTAATTTGCTGATCTTCAAATCCTGTTTCAGGAGAAAACTGTGAATAGTTAATGGCTGTTATGTTTTAAGAATTAATCGTAACTTTGTGAAAGTGTGTGTATATTTGAATGTGGGGAAGCTGTGACAGTTCATAGTTTTTCCTCCATGGAATTCAGTCATTATGGCTCATAAAATTTTGTGTGGAATATGCAGAAATATACTTGGTTTGGGATCTACCATTTGATAGTTGGCACTGCCTTTAAAATCTCAAATCGACACTGTTAAACTGAATAATTTGCTGATCTTCAAATCCTGTTTCACTAGAAAACTGTAAATAGTTAATGGCTGTTATATAAGAAAAAAAAACCCAAGATATATTCTATTATATTTCAGTATTTTGACTCTTTAATGCTGTGGTTGTTTTATCAAAGAAAGAATGCCAGCTCCCCCCCCCCCCCAACTATAGGCGTTTTCACATCAGCCCGATGTTTCAAAATAGCGCGCTATTTCAGATTTTGCAAATTAACCCGATCGTAAAATAGCGCGCTATTTGATAATGTGAATTCAAAATAGCGCGCTAATTTGAGAGCTCTGATCGAGAAAAATTCTCAAGTAAAACTCGGGAAATTTTCAAAATAGCGCGATAATATGCGAATTAACGCGCTATTTTGACAATGTGAATTCGCTTCAACAAATTAGCGCGATACATCCCATCAAGCCTAGCGTGTGTGACCCGACGGAAA
>JZLH01S0072108.1:59560-70537 GCA_001188425.1 Eucidaris tribuloides
CTCAGCTATCGAATTACCTCGAAAAATTTTCGGGCTAATTCTCTTTGGGCTGATGTGAATAGGAAACAAATTAGCGCGCTATTTGGTGATCACGAAAAATATCTCGAGCTTGGATTTTCATTGGGCTGATGTGAAAACGCCTTATGTGAGAGGTGATAAGTTTTTAAAGATATCATACTTTTGTCATGGAGGTATAAGCTACTAGTACCCCTATGCGTTTATTTAGTTGCTTTGTTAAGACCATTTTAATGGTTTTGTAATCAAGAACTACAGTCTTCTATAAGCCTTTACTTTACAGTTGATTTATTTTGATACAATGTCAATATTTCAAAATAAACACTTTGATAACTTTCAAATCCCTGAGTGGACTTCAAGTGCACTTTTGGGTACTTGCAGTGTTGGCTTTTTTTTTTTTTTCATTCAGTTAGAACACAGCAACATGTGGTAAAGAAGTCAGTTGCTTTTTTGGCCTTTTACTGCCATAATGCAATATAATGGTAGTAGAGGGAAATGTAATTGGAAGCTTCCATTGTCCCTAGAGGGTTGACAGACCCAGCAGTTGGTGAGGGGTAGGGGTGGAGTAGGAGTGGGGTGTGTATATTGGGGGGTGGGGCAGGATTGAAGGGAGGTGAGGCACCCAAGACATGTGTATCAAGGAGATAACATTCTGTGGCTTGGTGTATTCACTTTTATTGCGCTATAACTGTGTAACCATTCACCTTGGTTTCACAAGAGGGTTGTTTTTCTCCACTGGGGTGCAGACATTGATAAATGGTTTAAAGCGGTTGTAGGTCATGGCATTACGGAAATGAAAACAAACTTGGCTCTTATATTCCACTCATGTGGATGTTAATCCCCAAGCATATCAGATGCATTGGCTGAACTTCATGTAGTCCTGCATCTGTGGTATTCGACCTACACTATTTTGGGGAATTTCTATTTCTGGGAATTTCCTGTTTCATTAACTCCTTCGTTCCTGTGAATACATTATTTGAATCATATGGATGCAGGATGCATTGGGAGATACATCTTCATTTAATCATCCGTTTTGTTTTTAAATTTATTCATATCACATCTAATATTATTCCAGTGAAGCAAATGAAAGTTATGAAAACAACACAGATTGGCTAAATAACATTTCATGAGTGCCATATTAAAGGCAGTGGATCTCATTTGCAAACATCCCACCGACCAGGAAAAGATAACCCATGCCTTTAGTCTCTTGATGAAAGACACGTCTGTGAAATTTTGGGATCAATTATTTCCTAGAATTTGAAAAATGCGAAAAAAAACCAATAGCCGTAATAGCGTACTTTCTATGGTAGGAATTTTTTTCTTGCAAGAAAAAATTCAAACCAGAGTCTAATGGTCAATATAATTCCACTAAAACTGAGTTTTTAGCTCCTATGTTTTGCTAAAGGTTCCCAGATGGCATTTTCTTCTAAATACTATCGTATTCACACGATGTTAATTTTTAGGCATGCAAAAGAGATCCACTACCTTTAAATGTGTGCTTGTATTTTCTGGAAGAGAACTAGATGAATGTATCAACCATTGGTAGTTTTAGTCAATTAATTTTTATGCCTCCGCAACGAAGTTGCCGGAGGCATTATGTTTTCGGGTTGTCCGTGCGTGCGTGCGTGCGTCCGTCCGTCCGTCTGTCCGTCCGTTACCGGATCTCGTTACCGCGATAACTTAAGAACCGCTGATCAGAATTTCATGTAACTGGGATCAAGCATGTACTATGGGGCAACAATGAACTGATTAGATTTGGGATGCTGAAAGTCAAAGGTCAAAGGTCAAGAGGTCCTGGGACCTAAAATATGTCTGATTTGGGCTCGTTACCCTGAGCGGGATAACCTTGTGAGAAGCGGCCAGTCGGATTTTGATGTATCTTGGGTGAAGTATGTATTATGAAGCAACAATGAACCTGATTTAGATTTGGGGTTGAAAGGTCAAGAGGTCAAAGGTCCGGCGCTAACAACTATATCTGACGTGGGCTTCGTATACCCGAGATAACTTTTGAATGAAAGTTGGATTTTGATGTAACTGGGTGAAGTATGTATTATGAGGGCAACAATGAACTGATAAGATTTTGGCAGTCAAAGGTCAAAGGTCAACAGTCACCCGGGCCTAAAATATGTCTGAACTTGGGGAATCGTTTACGAACTGACGTACGCGTAATTGTTGAATGGCCTGTTGGATTTTTGATGTAACTTGTGTGAAGTATGTATTATGATGCAACAATGAACTGATTTTGGGGTTCAAAGGTCAAAGGTCACGGGCCTAAAAACATGTCTGAATTTCGGCTCGTTACTAACGATGAACTATAGAAGGCATGTTGGATTCTGATTTAAGTTGGGTGAAGTATTATATGCAAGCCAATGAACTGGAATAGCTTTTGGAGCGTGAAAGGTCAAAGGTCAAAGTCACTGAGGAGTGATAGATGTCCTTGATTTGGGACTCATTAGCCGTGATAACTTAAGATGGCTGGTCCGATTTTGATGTTACTTGGGTGAAGTATGTGATTATTAAGGTACAAATGAACAATCAGATTTCAGGTTAAAAGGTCCAAGGTCCAAGGTCACGAAGGCTCCAATACTTAGTGTCTTAAAGTTTACCGACAATAACATGAGAACGACTTATCTGGATATTGATGTAACGTTGGGTGAAGTAAGTGTTATTAATGTACCAATGACTGATAAATAGTTGGGTTAAGTCAAAGGTCAAAGGTCATGAGGACCCATACTTGATTCTTTACCATCGATAACATTGAGAAGCGGCTTATCGAATATTGATGTAATTTGGGTAAAGTAATGTATTATGGGGCATAGATGAGATTTCCAGTAGTTGAACGGTCAAGGTTATGATGCCCCGTACATTCAAAGTTTGGAATTGGACGGGGGTGCGGAGGCATACCCCATCGGCTGCGCGCAGCCGAATTGCTCTAGTTATAATTACATTTCTATTCATAATTTTCTACAAAAGAAAAGTAACTTAGCAGGTTTGATGTTTTCCTGCACTACTTGTAATTTTCAGTTATACAGTTTTGAGATGAAGCAAAGTTGAGAGTGCCTTATGATCATGTAAAAATGTGAAAATATAAAGTGTCAGTGTGTTACGGTTAGAATTAGGGTAAGGTTAGTGTGTTTGTGTGGTTTGGTTAGTGAGTGTGTAGGCTATGTGCACGTTTGTGTGGTTTGGTTAGTGAGTGTGTAGGCTATGTGCACGTTTGTGTGTTTGCATGGATGTTTGTATAGGCTATGTGTGTATTTTTATAGGCCTATATGTTTGTATGTTTGTGTGTGTATGTTTGCATGTTTTTGTGTGTGCTTGTGTCTGTGTGTGCTCCTGTGTGTGTGTGTGTGTTGTGCGCGCACTTGTGTCCGTGTGTGTGTGTGTGTGTGTGTGTGTATGTATGTCAGTGTGTTAGGGTTAGAATTAGGGTAAGGGTTAGTGTGTTTGTGTGGTTTGGTTAGTGAGTTTGTGTGGTTTGGTTAGTGAGTGTGTAGGCTATGTGCACGTTTGTGTGTTTGCATGGATGTTTGTATAGGCTATGTGTGTATTTTTATAGGCCTATATGTTTGTATGTTTGTGTGTGTATATTTGCATTTTTTGTGTGTGCTTGTGTGCTTGTGTCTGTGTGTGTGTGTGTGCATGCTTGTGTGCATGTGTGTGTATGTGTGTGTTTGTGTGTGTGTCTACATTTGTATAAGTGTTTGTGTGTGTGCATAGAGGGGTTGCTTTGAGGACATCAGAGTCGAAATCCACCGCTGGGAAATGTCAAGGCATCAGGGTCCGTCAGCTGACGTGCCATTGACGGATAAGCACCAGTCAAGAATGTGACAGAAGAGAATATACGGCAGCATTCTTGCACCCTCTCTTCTGGAAGCACAAAGCAATTTTTTCCTCTTTATCAATTTTTTTTCCTCTTTTCTTCATAGCAGTGGTAGGCCCATATTTTACAGTAGAAAAGTGCATGTAGCCTCCAGTCTTCATGTTTATGGCATTGTCCCCAGGTACAAGTTTATTTCTTGTAATCTTATGGATGATTCTAGTTAATTATTATTATCTAAACTTCACAAAGTTCAAGGAAACAATAGACAAGTATAGTAAACATGGATAATGTACCTGTATATATCAGCAGAATCCCACTGACTCATTTAATGAAACCCACATCATTGATCAGTGTGTAAATTCAAGGTTTTTTTAAATTAATGTTTTAATCATGAAAATTTACACTTCCCTGTGTTGTCTAATATTTATTCTGACTTTTGAGACAAGGAGGCATATTGTTAATGTTGTAGAACTTGTGCTCAACTGAAGTTTTAAGTACAAAAGCTGTGGTCTGCATCAGTGCTCACAAATAAAAAAAATAAGTTTCAAATGGCTTGATGTTATCGTTCATATTTTAGAATGTGTAATAATGAAATGAACATCCATATAACTCCTTTCCAGCATGAGCATTTTGGTAATGAGGAGTAAAAGTGCTGATAGTTAATTGTGAATGATGAATTTATATTTTTTGTGACCAATTTCAAAAAATGAAATAGCTGACATTTTGGCAGTTTGTTTTGATTTTTCATTGATGTCAATTGTGTTTTTAATTTTTTCAAACATATATTTTATACAGCTACAGGGCGTATGTATATGGGATAGATCCTCTCAGTCGGGTAGTTGTTCTAAATTTCAAGTTTGTTTCCATTTTGCTGATTTTATATATTTAGCAGTTATAGAAAATCCTGTCAGAATTTTGTTTTTAGCCCACATAAACGTGAACCAGTATTTGTTTCACTTAAAAATTAATTCAAAGTAATTCACTGTCAAAGTCTTCTGCATTTTGAGAATAAAACAGGAAATCAAAACCAACCAAAATAACTTCGTAAACTATGCATTAAATTGTGATGTTATTGTCAAATTTTACACCATTTGTCTGTAACCCAAACCCTTTCCAACAAACCAATAAAACTACATGTACATACCCGCCAACCAGTACAATTTTTCCAGGGCAGTTCTGGTCTTATTACAGTTATTAGGCGGTACAGTACACAATAAAAAGGTTACCTAATACAAAAAAAATGAAATTAGAGTGCGAATGTTAAAAATATTTGAAACAGCTAAACAAAAAAAATGAATAAAACATACCTTTTGTTCCGTCACTCACCAGTACATGTAAACACATCATTTTCATTACAATTTGGGCATTGTACTAAAATCACTGTAGTAACCAAGGCATTTGGTTTCATTTATTTTGGTCATTCATGTTCTATTCTTATTATAATCTATGTTTTTGTTGTTGAAGGCACCGCCTAGTAACTGTAATAAGGACAGAACTGCCCTGGAAAAATCGTACTGGTTGGCAGGTATGCATGTATATGTATACTTGTAGTATACATGTATATGCATAAATTTGCATGTGCTCATGGCTTTGTATATCTCTCATAATACTTTTATCTGTAGATCAGATTCCTTTGGATTAGGAACCCTATTTTTTTCCTTTCTGGTGAACAGGAAGTGGAATGGAGACGAATAGTCTAACATCGTCACTTAAATCAATTTCTAGTCTACTAGCCAGGACAGGCTGAAGGACACATCTGACCAAAAGAGGAAGACTGTGGCTTGTTCGCTTTTCAACTTATTTCCCTCATGACATTTTTTACCTTCCTTCTCACCGGTAATATAACGAAAAGTCAAGTATTTACTTCATTGCGAGGAGAAACAATGATGTACGATAGGGATTAGTTTACTTAGTGGTTTTGAGCACCATAATAATGTTGCATATGTTGGTTTATATTACTTTCTTTTTTACCAATGTGACTTTGACTAATTCAGTTCAGGATGCGAGCATATAAAGCATGTTTTGTACACATTTCAGTATGGGTAATAATAGTAAGATAAAGAGCATGAAGGTAGCTATGGTAGGGGTAATATGAAATACTAATAGTAGTAACAGTAGAAGTAGTAGCAGTGGTATTAGTATTACGAGGAGTAGTAGTAGTAGTAGCAGCAGCAGCAGTAGTAGTAGTAGTGCAGTGCACTCTATTAAGAACACTGATATAACAAAATTTCATTATGAAGAAGTGAAATCTCTGGTCCCATATCTTGGATTTCCTTTGTATTCTATTGTTTTTACAATCCTGATATAAAAAATTTTCATTATAAAGAAACAATTCCATGGGTCCCAAGGACTTCTTTAAATCGAGAGTGCACTGTAGTTAGTAGTAGTAGTAGTAGTATGAGTAGTAGTGTGAGTAGTAGCAGTGGCAAATGGTAGTAGTAGAGGTAAATGGGTGGTATACATGTAGGCTGCTAGTTATGAAATATTGTACAGGAGAACTAGAATAGTACAATAAAAATATTACTAGTAATGAAAGAAATGGTAGTAGTTGTGGCTAGCCATGGTAATAGAAGAACTAGTAAAGAAATTGGGGAGGTAGCAATATGATTAAAACCTCATACCTTTCTTTAATCTTCTCTTACTACTGCCATGTTGTATCACTTACTTCAGACAGTAATAATGACATAATTCAAACATCGTGAATCTCCATGATCTACGAGCTCGACGGCTTCAAACGCTAATGCGAAGTATAAGTCGTTTTGTAGCCATTTAGTCCAGGGTGCGATAACTAATTTAGCCTCAGAATTAGCCCAAATTACATGCGGTCTCGCTACATTTCCTGAATTGCACTCACGACACAACACCATAATAATACATGTGACAGCACCCATACGCAGCATATTTTGAATCTTGAAACGAAAGAACCGTGGCCGTGCCAGCCGAAATATACGAAAAACATGTTTTGCTTCTCATTGGCGTGATTCAATTTACAAATAGGAAGTTGTACTCCCACCGTTTCTCATTTTGTTTCTAACATTTTGAGATGATTTATTGCATGAAGTGATTGCTCTCTCTGTAATTATCTGATTTCTGGCTTTGTCCTTATGAAACAATGAATTCTATGGTATAATTAATAAAGACATCAAGATATTTGTACAAATGAGAATTGTAGGGTCATTGCTTATTGGACAACAGCTGATGAAGATATATTTTCTGGTGGTACCTAAATATTTTAACCCCAAATTGAAGGGTGTCATCCTTTACAGTCAAATATTTTGTAAATTTGGTGGTCTCTGTTGAGGAAAGAAGGAATAATATGGATTTTTATAGTACTTAGAGTAACTCTAGGGCATGTGTACAAGTGTGTTGCAGCCATGCAATCCATCTGGTGCTTGGTTGATTGACAGCGTACCCGGAAACATGGCCATGCCTTTTCAGTAGAATATTGGATTTTTATTGCAATTCCCACAAAAGACTTTTGTCTTGTGTACATATGATTAGTGATTCTAATCGCTGCAATTGCAATCATGTTTATAATCACGATTTGGCTGCCATGTAAAAATGGTCTAGATTAAAGACCGAAGTTTTCCGCGTCACAGATTTTCCGCGGAAATCACAGAATTTGAGGTATATGCAGAAAATTGCATTTTGAATAAAACTGAAAAAAATCATGCCTAAAAATTCCCCCACAGTAAAATTTATAAATATTTATCAAATAGAACTAAACCAATTTAACCAAAGAGAAGCCTAATAAAGCCAAAGAAATCATGCATTACCTTTAAGTATGTCCCAAAACCTGAATCAAAACCCCATGGTCTAGTAAGCTTGATTTTATTTGTGATTTTTTTCAAACAAAAGTTCAAGTCGGAAAATTGCAAAATTACAATGCAGAGAAAAAGGGAATTTGCTATTTGTAAAACGGAGAAAAGCGGAATTTGACATTTGTAAGACAGGAAACTTTGGTCTTTAGTCCAGATGTAACGTACCTCTCCCTTTGCTAGACCACCATCCTGGGAAATGAAAGACCCCAAATGTTTTTTTTTTTGGTCATATAATAAACATATATTTGCTGTGCCAATCACAGGTAATAAACATTTCAGGAGGAAGTTGAGTTTGATGGAAGGTATTTCGAAAGCCATCCAAACATCATAATTCGGCAGTCATCAGGGCAACAGTTGCTCCTTGTGTCGGCGATTTGACAAGGCTATTCCAGTCCTGCATGGACAATAGAAGTCAATTTGAAAAATGTCAGTCAGTATGTAGGACTGGGGAGAGAGGGAGAGAGAAAGGTATGGGTCTTTATGGCATCTACAGCTCACCAAAAAACCTTCGTTATTGAAAGGTTCAGGTCAGCTGAGGAACTTAATCATGATATTACTCCCACTTATATCATAATTTGTATAAAATGGAATATGTGTGGATCTAGTGGCATTAAAGGCATCGTATAACACTGTTTCCAGTTTAAAAAATCTGAGCTACATGATTCTCCACGCTACCGGTGTCTCTGATAAGGTCTAAAAATGAAGTCCTGAAAAAATGGCAGTTTAAAACAATCATGAAGTGCTTCTAAAAAGTGAAAATCATTAAGCGACCATTCCCGTTTTCCTCCATAGACTGCTGTGTAGCAGAATTTCGTATCAGCTGATAATAAATTCATGCGCCGATTTTGATATGTACATATTTTAAGAGTGACAGCATAACTCTCTAAAGTTTTGTGTTCTAGGGTGTTTATTTGTCCATCCAAACACTACCAGATATGTCAGATAGCAAAGTTTGACAATTTTCTGAATAAGGCTTCCACAATGTTATACAGTGTGTTTAAACCTAAGCCCAAGCTTAGTTTTGGTACTTGATGGAATATGATTTTTTTTATTTTTTTACTTTTTAGATATACCTATCACACGCTCTGCAACACTTACTATTTTGCCGTAGGAAATGTACATACTACTACCTGCTCTCCAACATACCGCTAGGTGTTCTTCGATAATTGAAACATCACAGTTGGTCACTATAAACATTTTTCAGTAGGTTCAATAGGTGCATTCACACTTACAGCAAACTTCGCGAAGTTTCACTTCCCGAAGATTAACTTCGCGAAGTTTGGTAATGTGAACACAAACTTCCCGCGAAACTTCCTGCGAAACTTCTCGCGAAACTTCCCACAACTTTATAGGAAATCTCCCGAACATCGAGAAACTTCCCGCGACATTTTGAGTGTGAACACAAACTTCGGGAAATTATATCCCGTGAGCCTCGGCGCATTTCCGGTGTGGGGACATAATTAATGCGCACTGTACACAAACATGGAGTTGAATACGTTATGACATGTAGCTCGGATATTTACGTACGTTTTGTACGCAGCAACATAAGTACGTCAAAACTCATTCAATTTTTGTATGAGCTTGGTACTTTCATTAAAATAAATATGAAGTATAGAGGCCAGTATAGAGGGCATTGGAGCATCGCGGAAACAAAATTTCTGATCAATCTGTGGAGCAAAATCTCCGTACATTTTGATTGTTTCCACATGCGCAGTAAGTTCCAATTCTTCGAGAAGTTTCGCGAGAAGTAAATCTTCTCGAAGTTTTACCCCAGTGTGAACGATCAAGCCAAACTTTGCGAAGTCTTCGAGAAGATAAACTTCGCGAAGATTTGTAATGTGAATGCACCTAATGTTGTTTTCTGATGTTTGGCGTGATAATAGAATACTTTGTGTAATATTGAGGAAAAAGTTTTTTCAACCCAAACTATACTTGGGCTCTAATACAGCCAACCAATGATAGTGATTAGAAAACACCAACACAATCACATTTTGGCTTCCAAGTTCTAGTTCTGTGTGAAAAACCAGTGTTGTAGTCAAGACCATGCCATCCAAGACCAAGACGAAGACCAAAAGTAAGTCCAGACTCCCCAAGCACCAAGAGCAAGATCGAGAGGTCTGAGACCAAGACCAGAAGTCCGAGACCAAGCGTTTACTTAATTGACACTAATTTGTGTATGTTGTTAGGATAACGTGACTTTGTTTTTCAGTACAAACTGAGACCACAAGGTTCAAGACCAAGACCAGAGGGTTTGAGACTGAGACCAAGTCCAAGCAAACTCGTCTTGAGACTAAGACCAGTCTCGAGACCAAGACCAGTCTTGAGACCTCCAACACTGGTGAAAACGGTCTCCATGAAATCTACTACTCTATGTAATGAGCAGCGATATGGCAGTAAATATTTCTGCGCTATCACAACTCCCTGCCCTCCTTGTATATGTATAAGACCTTCGCAGTACCAAGGAGGAGCTGAGAGCCATTGGCCCGAAACAATAAATCAAGCCTGATTAATGTACTCGATAACCCAGTCCTTCTCATCATTGGCCCTGGTTACACAGCAAGTCAAAAATGTTCTGAGACCGTTCTTGTAATGTAACGCAATAAGACCCCGGGTACACCAAAAGTCAAGCGTTTTGAGAACAGTCTTAGAACAGTTCACTCGTGGTGTAACACAATAACCCCCAAAGTGGACCAAAAGCATTGCGAAAGCGTTTTTGTCGGGCCACCTCCAGAGGTGGTCTGAGACCGTTCTCAGACTGTTTCGAATGCGGTGTAACCACACAAGCGTTCTGAAACCAGACTAGCACAGGAAGTATGTAACGTAAGTAAAAACGTGAACCACATCGTCTGGAAGTATGAAGAGACATTTGACCACAGAGCGGGCATGCAAAATATCGCCAGTGGTTACCGTTGCTGTAACGAACATGAGACAGCTTGTGTGATGGTGGTGTTACCACACCAGTAAAGGTCCAAACCTGTTCCAAGATTATTGATGAAAGCATTCTGAGACCATCCTCATAGGGCGAGAGCTAGCTACTTCTCAATTTACCCCATCGAGCCCAAAAAATTTGATCCTTCAGAGGTACTCAGACTATCTATGTGATTGAAAAAAGATATGTCAGCTGGACACCAGTGGTCGGGTTTGGTCCCTAGACCGAATTTAAGGGGGTTCATTTACCTAGTCCCACACATAGATTAGTGGGTATGTTTGGCGTCTTCATGACCTGTATACTGCATGCGTGCGACGCGGTGCGCATTTTGTCTGTATGCGCGCGCGTAATTTCATTTCATTGCGCAATGTTATAGTATTAACATCATT
>JZLH01S0072108.1:106010-124567 GCA_001188425.1 Eucidaris tribuloides
CTACATTTGTAAATATTACTAGGCAATGAATTTGTGATATGTTGGAATTTTGAGCAAGGGATATACTTTGGTAAATATTTTCATTTAAAAAATGAACAATGCTAGTATTTTTTAAATAGAAACTTTATTTTATGGTACAGGAGGTAACTAAAACGCTGCATTTGAATTTTTGTCCAACATCAAGCATTGCATTTAGTTCTTGGTGATTTTGACTTTGTGTTACACTGATTGGAACAACAAAAGTTAATTAGAGCAGTAAACAACACACACAAATAGGATTCATATTTTGACATACACCTGTATGACAAAATGCTAAAACTATAATTATTCATGCTTATCTCTGATAACTCAATCAAATAATGAATTTGTGGTGTTGTTTTTTTATTCCATTCCTTTATATAATACCTGATAAATGTAAATAACCCACTGGAATTTACAAACAAAGTTAGGAATATTGTTTATTCTCAATGAAATTATGCAGAACTAACTATGTTTTGACGTTTGTGTGATAGATCCAATTATTTTATATTTCATTTTCCATTTATATATTTCATCTGATCTATTCCCAAAATTTGTACCAGAACAGCAGCAGAGCAGGTGATCATACTTTTGCTGTGGCAGCAGCCAACGAATGGAACAAACTTCTAGCTTTCCTTACATGTACCAATTTGTTGAATCAATTTAAGAAATTATTGAAAAACATACCTTTTCCTCAATTCATAAATGTGTGATATTTCTGCAAACACTGTGATATAGTTGTACTATGAAGAACATTGCCAATTTGGGACTGTTAAATGTGTCAGAATTCAAACTACTTATTTTTGGTAGGTAGTATTATTGTGTTCAAAGCAGAATCAGTGCTTAGCAATTGTAACATTCATTTTTCAATTGAAAGATAGTGTCACATATTTTTGAACTTTTGAGAGATTACATTTTTTAGGTTAAGTTTTGAATCCATGGGAAATGTGTATCAAGTTTGTAAGAAACTAAACATTCTTTCCTGTTCCTGAGTCACTGGAAAATAGTGGGAAAATAGTATAAAAAGCAATTTTTTCGCTAACAATGTTTGAAAGGCTATCAACGGAAGGTCAGATCGTATATTACTTGAGCGACATCGTGTTGGATGGAAATTAGCCAGAATGTCTATGTCGCAGAGAATTTAACTCAACATTCGATGTTTGCCAAAAAACCGAAGACCGACTCCTAATGAGAGGAAACTTTTATTAATGAACACTAATTACGTCCTTGGATTATCCTACTTGAAGAAAACCGATATTTCCACTTTCAGTTGGCCAAAATACAAGTTCAGCCAAATGTATAATATCCACACTGGCTGATATAAATCGCACATTTGTCACATTTCTACTTATCAAACACAGTCCCAGTACACATTTTGCGGTGACTAGAAGTTTAGTCAGCAGTCTTTCACGTACCTTTTATCGATTGACATCTTGTTTCAACTAACCAACACTGCATATTTTTTGCATGTAATGTACTAAAAAAGTGTAAATTAGGTGGAAGTAAACTAATTTGAAATTAACCTACTACTTGTGATAAAAAACGAGATCAGTTTCAAATGTAAAGAGGCAACATGGGTAACTTGAATTCTCGTTTATGAGGTCCTAACGTTCGTTTGGAATGCCACATAGGTCTGAAATCAAATCCATTATAAATGCCAATTTCAGTAATTTGGTACATTATGTATGGTGCCAATTTCATTTAGAGCAACAGGATGTTGTATTCGGAAATCAGCTACCTTCATCGTCTAATCCTGGCCTCGCTGCAGAAAGTTCATTCAAAAAGAAACCATAAGTTGTCTGTGTATTTAATACCGTGTGATATAATCTATTGAAAATCTAGATTCCATGAGACCATGACATTGACCTGAATAAACAAAAAATGTTACGAGTTTTGTAATAAGATTGGAGCTAAAATCACATGGGGAACTGAAAGGAAATCGGTCTTTTTGTGCCATTGTGTGTTGGCTTACTTCTATGGCAACAACTTTTGTTGATACCACAAAGTATGATAAACAAAATAATTGTCTCTATTTTTGTGCAAAAATATGCAAAGACCAAAGTTTCGCGATCTTGAGTAAGTTCGGTCTACCTTGTTCACGAAGTTTGGAAGAAAAGAAAATTGAATTTCTGAACAAAATAATTTTCTTCTGTTCACCACCTTGGCCGAAATAGTTACATGAGGACAACTTGTATATTGGGAACGACACCCAAAAATTAAGTCGATTACTGCCACTTTAAGAGGGGAAACCCAGCGTAATGCATTCCAGAATGTGTGAATATTGTCATAATTGCAATTTGGATTAGAAATAGTTTGTACTATTCCCCCAGGTTGTGTATTACAGATGAGTCACGATCTTGTCACAAGGGCGCGTTACGATTACTGGGCGAAATTAATGACCGGGCAGTAGCACGTTTGCAGAGAAATGGGGTTATGGTGTGGCCGGCGAGTGAGGGTATTGGACTGCCGAAATAAATGACAAGTATTCAGAAACGCCGGGTTAAAAAAGTAAAGTAACAAGAGCCCCCTCTCGCTGTCGCTCGGAGCTTACAACTCCCCTACTTTTCCTTCCTCGGCCCATTAGCGTGTGCACAGTGCTTCCTAATAACATTGAGAGATAACTTTATTAGAGCTTTCTTGGCTCACAGGAAGGTGCGTCGGGTTTCCCTGGCTCCTCGCTGGAGCGTGGTACATCTAGATAAAGAATGGGGAAAGGCAAGATTCGCATCTTAAGTCGGACCAACAACAACAAAAACAACAAGCTGTCAGTCAATCTAGAACGTGAACGGCAGCGAGTTAATTCAATTTGTCTTAGCTCTGAACTTGGGGTGTCATTGTTGCATAATGTCAATCTCACGGAGTGTGTAATTCCCGAACAAACATTTCGTATCAGTTAGCAATCGGTTTTACCCATGATGCAGCAGAAGCTATGGAGGTCATCGCCAAAGGTCGGGAGTGGAAGCTGCCCTCAAAATACAGGATACTCACAGTATGTGATTCTAGAACAAATGACAATGTTCAAGGACTTTCTCCGTCCCTTGAAAGTTTTGTGTCCCGACAGTTCCTGTTTTACAATGAATAATGTTTCCCAAAATTGCTGAGAGAATGACCTGTTATGAGTTTGCTCATGCTGTACACATTTCTGTTGCACTACCCAGTACTAATTCAGTACAAATTTCATCAATTTCTTTTTCCATCACACCAACTCTTGTTCACAAATAATGCCAATTTATTGCCTTGCTTTTTTCCAATAAATTCATTATCATCATCATCGTCATATCAAGAACTAGAAATGTAGATGAATTTTCAGTCATGGCTGGGAAATAAGTATTTTGCCAAATTCTTTCTTTCGGTTGCTGTTCTATTTCTTGGATTTGAAAGCACTTGGCATGAGTCACACAGAACATAGTATTTTGATTTTTCATTCAAGATATTTTTTATTGTAGACTAACTAGGAGAAAAGTTTCAAGTGTATGTTAAGGATTAAAAAAAAATTAAATAAGTGACTACACTCCCACCACCAATATCACATGTCCATCATTTAATAAAAGTAAGGGATAAATAGTTCATTTTATCCTTGAATCTGGAAGTGTTTTTTTTTTCCTACTCCTTTTGATATGGGGGAGCAAAACAATATTCAGCACATGTAAACATTCACATCATACTGGATACCCATACCTTTGGGTACAGAGCCAGATATTCCCCAAAGAATAAACTGATTACACTCTACCCACTAGGATTTGATCCAATGTTCTCTCTTTTGAGAAACCAGGGCTGTGTCCACTCAACCATACTATCGTCATAAAATTGAAATTGTAGAATTTTAATAATTAATTTGTCCTGCATGGGACATTTCCACATTAGTACAGTTTGGTTTAGTCTTGCATTAACTTAAATTTCTACAAATTGCATGGCTGTAGATCTATCTCTTGTTGATATTCTTCTTTGCGTGCCATTTTGTGGCTACTGTGGATGTGGACCCGTCCGATCAGTGTACATCGTGCCGTAAGTTATGGCCTGGTTATGGTGTCAAAAGTAATAACCGCGCTCACTTAAAATAAACCTACAAGAAACCCCTGCAGCGTGGACCCAATACACAGTAGGAACGTCAACTCGGCCCGGCCTGCAGGGCAGGCAGGCAGGCACGTCAGAATCAGACCGTGTCTTGTACACTGGATGTTGTGTTGTTGGCGGCGGTTGTTGTCATCAATCTGTGGTGATGACGGCCGGCGACGAATGAGAAAAGAGAGAGGAGGAAGGCCGTTAGTCCAGCTTGGATTTCCTCTGGATTTCTCGGCCAAACAAGCCCGGACCGACGGCGGCCGTTTAAAAGAAGATAAAAATGGGAGGAAGAAGTTGGGAGAAGCCAGCCAAATCTCTGTAAACTTCATTCAACTCGCTCCACCCCACCCCCAATTTTTCTAGGTCTGTGGAGTGTGGATAATACAACCGTTGCTCAGCAACTGGTGATGGGATGCACAGACAAGAGGGTGGGGTGCATTTGTCACTTTGCCCCCCCCCCCTTCCCCACTCTTTAGATTTTACCCCATTGTCTTTGTAAGAGATTTTCTGATTTTCCACTGTCCATGGAGGCCTACATTGTACGATAGGTTCTTGTGTATGTTTGTCTGTCTTTCTGTTGTTGTTTTTACGGTGTCTGAACAGCTCATCACATGTTTAAATGTGGTGGGGTGGGGATGGGTTAGGGGTGGGGAGAGGAGAACATTGGGATTAATATGGCCCGTGAAGTACAGGAAGCGGTATTTCACTCTTGGTTCCTGCGATGAATTTATCAAAGCTCAATAGATGGAAGTGGGTACATACCACAAGTTATGTATAGTAGTGCACTTCTCAGCGTTGGTGGTCTAATGCAATACAGCAGTTAGTTTTCCATTGCTCTTTGTATACCATACCATTGCAGCGCACATAACATTGTAGACATAATGAATGTTTTTCTTTAAAGGAATTTGTTACATTGTGGAAGTTCATTAGATAAAAAAAAAAGTCAATCCCAAATGGTCCCTTATTTATTTTCACTTATTATTACAATTACCAAATGATTATTTAGAACTTTAAGCCCAAGTATAGTTTTGGACCATCAGACAACTTATTGTAGGAAAGCATGTAGCAGTATGTACATTACCTATGGGAAACGCTGGGGGTCCCCTCCCCCACCCCCTCCTAAAGTGTGACAGTTTCAGAGTGAGCAATTTTCAAGGCATTGATATTATGGCATTGATATAGGTGTATGTAAGAAATATGATTTCAAAGAATTTTATTTTTTACTATTCACCAAATCTATACTTGGGCTATCAGGGCTCACAGAGAGAAACTACTTAATTTCCAGAGGATCTGTCCCAACCCAGTATATTCATTTTTATTCATAATTATTACAAATTTCCATTGTTCCACTATATTCTGGATGATATTGCAGAATGGAGCATCAACAGATCTGACGTATATAGATATACTGTCTTCTTTATGCATTTCATAATGATATACAAATGTTTGTGCATTTTACAGTCACGCCGTCCTTGGAAGTGTGTACAGTTTTTGTATTGAAATAATATTGCCTTCTGTGGTTTGTTTGTCCCGCGGGACTGTAGGAAAATACTCTGCTGCCATGTCGAATAATTGTTTGGAACCTCAAACATTGTGGCTGTACCAACATCTCACCGAGATTGTCCTGATTTATACGAGTTCCACATGTGCTCGCGAGACCATTGAACACTTTGTCCTAGTCACCATACATCCCCGAACCTCCATAAATTGGTTTGCAACAAACAGATTGCGAATACATTTCCCCCATCAGGCACCATTAATGTTTCCACGTTTCATTCCCATTTGCGTTAAGAGGGACAACTTAACGCTTTCGGGACTGAACAGGCCCGTCTGTTTCGTCTCCGCGTAAATAAATTATGAAGTATTCGTTTTCGTCCAATCTCGGGCGGCCTGGCCATGTACGAAATTGCCTCTTGAATACTTAAAAAAAAAAAACTTGTTTACAAATCCCACGCATTGACTGCTCATGCTTCTGAAACTCCCAAGCCTTGTTTCTTGCACTTTTTCTCTCGTATTTGGGGGGGGGGGGCATGTCTTTACCTTCCAGGAAGAAATGGATTGCGTGTGAAGCTTCGGTTGTTCAAAACCTACTAATGACTTTTGCAGATGTCAGGGCGATGCTGTTTTGGCTGGCCGGAGTTTTCACAGCGTTAGGTTCGAGTTGACAAGCTAGGGAGGCTATGGATTGGTTGTTATGCTGTATAGATCAGGACGGAGTCGCGAACCTAACCTGAAATGATTACTAGTGACAGTTTGGCAAAATTAGCTGAAATCACAAAACTCTTCTTTTTTTTTGCCCCCACCCATTTTGTCTATTTTCCTTTTTGTCCCTGCCATGTCCAACTGTAGATTGGTATCTTGGTGCATCTCCCCAAAACAACCAGTGATTGAATGCCGTCAGTAATCGGGCTGACATTTATTCATTTTCATTTGTTCATTCATTCATTCATCAATGAATTCAGAAAAAAAATATGTGTCACTGTTCCAGTGATGGTGTCGTAGTTGTGTTTAATTATACCAACATACGGAATAAGTATTTCTCTTTTCTGAATGAATCGGGTGACATGTCTTGGCAAACAAGACGTAATTTTTGTGTTGATGAATGTGTCATATAAATTGACAATACAGCTTTTGATGTATTATTCAACGTTCAACATGTGTTTTTGTTTTGTCCACAGATTTATTCAACAGATCACACAAATAGCAGTTTTCCTTCAAATCCATCAACACCTGTAGGTTCACCGCCACCAATATCAGGTAATTATAACTCTAATTACAAATCTTCCCTTTTCTCTAATGAAAATGCATGCCCCATCTTCCAGTGACCATGTATGGCCCTTGGTAAAATCTTTAAAAAAGAAATTGTTTAATTTGACTCGACTCCAGGCCAGTAATTATAGGAGTATTAAGACCCGTGATGGATTTGCTTGTCGGTTTAAATGTTCTAATTAACACAAAAATATGGAATGATTTTCTCTAATTTCACTTTTATTTATTGTATCTGTGATGCATATGTAGTTTCAATCTCCCATGTGTGGGAAAACAGAGAAACCGAATAACTAATCACCAGTATGATCTTTCAGTTCAATTTTAGTCGAACACCAACTAATTGATTTGTAGTTGAAATGATAAAAATCAGTGGAAATAAAACAAAGTATTGTCAGTTATCAATTTAAAATAACCCTTTCATATCGCTAGCGGTTGCATCTAGATTCTTGGTCAAAAAGGCTTGATCCATTGTATACCAAGTTTGACCTTTCTTTTCTGAAAAAGTTGTGGGCACTCTGACTTTTCTATTATTCACTAATTTCAAAATAATTCTAATGTTTCAGAGCATTGCAGGGAAAAGATTAAAATTTTCATTTTGGGGGATAATTTTCTTGTTTTAGTGCGTTCCAGATACTCTTTTGCACTGAACCCTATGGTAATTTACAAGGGCTCTTTTGCCATTTCGGGAGCAAAATCGCCCACAGCCCCGTGTATTTTTTTTCCTGGATCATTAGTAAAATTTATGTAAAAACACGATCGGAGAAAATTTCCTTCTTCTCTATTTACCAAAACTTTACTCTACCTTTAAGGATTAGTAAAAAAAAAAAAAATTGTTAAGAATCTTTTAACTTAAAATCTAATGTGTGATATGAAAATGTTGCCAATTTGATGCAGCTTTCGGATAAAGATTTCATATTGAGATGAAGCTTGGTGATGGTAATGAGCAGCAATTGTAATGATGGTTAAAAAATGCCACTGCTTATGATTCTATCATATCCCAATTCTGGTTCCAAGATGGAAAATCAATTGTCTTGAAAAAAGAAAAAAAATGAGGGGGGGGGAACAGAAAAGACAAATATGATAGGGTGAGCATTAATAGGGTTTGGCACGAGACAGCTGGAAAAACAAGCATCGTCGCTGATGAAAGTCACTTCTGTTCAAACTCTCATTGAGTTATTGCCGTAAATGAATGAACAAAACAAGTGAATGAATCGGGGAATGGTGGCGTACCTATTAAAACAAAAAGTCACGAAAGTTGTATGTTTTCCATTTCCAATAAAAAGTCTGCACAAAATCATGTTTCAATACATATGCCACATAGAAAAACTTGTTTTCAATTGATAAAACATGTTGTCAGTGAAATTTCCCAGAATTATGTACAAATATTTTTCTCCCTGGGATTGAAAGTGAGGTTGTGAATATTCTGAATAATAGTTGATTTTAATGTATTTTCATTTTTCTTGGGGGGGGGGGGTATGGGGGGAAAGGGGGATTTGATGGAAAACATGATCGCACCAACACCTGCCGTGTTCATTCTATCATTTGACTGCAACCATCACAGACCGATGGAGTGATGACATGTCAGCCACACAATAGCTGGAAGAATAAAGTAAATCGAAGGGGGGGGGGGGGGAAGGGGGAAGGAGGGGGCAGACAATCTATCAGAAGTACAACAATCACTTCGTACTCTGGGAGAGAAATAGCATGGCCGCTTTCAATCGCTGATGTATGACAAACACATTAACTGCTTGGATTATAATCGAAATCAAAGTTCTGATGATCTTAGCATACCTCTTGACATGATATTCACACACTTGAGTCTGAGATATATCTTCGCACATCATCTATGACTGGACTGAGAGATGATAAAGATGACTTCTCCTTAGCAGCTAAGCAGGCATCAGTCCTTTCTTAGGTTCATCTAAGCCCTGCCAGACACAGAGTGGTAGTGGTGGTATTGACTTTTATTTCATGTTTTGTTTTGTATTTTGATTTGTTTTGTTTTGGGAGGAATAATGAAAATGCCATACATATTGTGTCCATGATTTGCACCCCCAAAAATAAGTTTACATGTATCAACCAAATAATGTAATTATCATTTATAATCTAAAGATACTCGTAAATTTTCACCTCTTTCAAAAGCCTTGGGGCTGAAAAGCCTGAATTTGAATTCTATACAGCCATTAACTAGTCTCACTGCCAGACCTGATTCCTGTATTATGTAGTGAAAACTGAATACAAGGGCAAAAGTTCACACCAGTGCAGTTGGACGATTGTCAAGCAATCTTTGCTACAAATTAGATGGTGAAAAATACATCCAGTGTCTGAAACCTAAACTAATGTTACAAAATACAATTTGAGCAATGGCCCATATACATTTCAAATCTTAACAATGGGTGAACTACAAATTTTAAACACTGCAACTATCTGAGGCTGTGAATCTCTCTTGTGGAGTGTTTTATGGGTGGGTGTGTGTGGGGGGGGGGGCCTAAGCATCTTAGCTCTTTCAAGTCAGAGGTCTTTCGATACTTGCTGATGCGGTTCACAATTGCATAACTTCCTGTGCTAGGCTGGTTTCAGAACAGTGACTTGTGTGGGTACATCAAATTCAAAACGGTCTGAGAACCGTCCGTGTCTGGAGGTGGTCTGACAAACAATGCTTTGCAAACGCATTTGGTCCACTTTTGCGATTTTGGTTACACCACCAGTGAAACATTCTGATACCATGCATATGGTCCACTTTTGGGGTCGGTTGTCGTGGAAACACTACCACTGAATCGTTCTGGGACCATTCTCAAAACATTTGATGGAATCTGTAACTGGGATCTAAATGTACTCAGGAAGATGTTCTGGAGAATTTCAGAGCTAGGGACTGGCCAGCTGACTTTCATTTCTCACCCTGCATTCCTCCATCCCGGTTAATGAGTCACATAGCCAGATAGACAAGGTGCATTCCAATTGTTGTGTAAAAGAGTACAATGCCCTTTATGACTTGGCCACAGTGTACACACATTACTATGGGTGGCCTGGTAGTAATGCCATGTGTACACCATCGTAAAAAATTCTTCTAAGATACACAACATGCATATATGAGGGGGTGGTGTCTGTATGTAGTATGAGAGTGTGTGTGTGTGTGTGTGTGTGTGTGTGTGTGTGTGTGTGTGTGTGATGTGTGTGTGTGTGTGTGTGTCTGTATGTAGTATGAGTGTGTGTGTGTGTGTGTGTGTGTCTGTATGTAGTATGAGAGAGAATGTGTGTGTCTGTCTGTATGTTTATGTTTGATGTATGCGTTTGTAAGATTACTCCATTTATCATTTTGTCTCTTGACGGCCCCCAGCTGTTGCTGATCATAAGAGTTAATGCCGATTAACGGAGTCTAATTGATATCTGGGGTTTCACTGGTTTGATGTAGTAGGGTCTAAGGTGCTTCAAGCCCGGTGATGAATATTAAAGCAGCCAAGTTTTCGGGATGATGCATGGCTAGCGTTATGTCAAGCCAAGGGCAAGCGAGTATTTACTCGGGCTGACCCCAAACCCCCTCCCCGTAATCGTGCCATGCCATCTTGGAGCACGCCCATGTCACCACCGCTTAGGCGTTCACGCTCAAACCATTACGGGGAAGCGAACGTGACGCGAATGGCCGTATCGGAGGAATGTTTATTAGCGGGCGCAGTCGTTTGCAATCAGCGTTCGGTTGTGGGCTGAGCTTGGCCGACAGCGTTGGTATGGCGATGGGGATCGATGTGTTGCCGCTAACTGCACTCTTTTATCTGTCATTTCCTGAAGAAGGGACAAACTGTCTATTCTGGGGAGTCTCGGGGCTGGGGATGAGTCTCTTGCTCAGGGACGCGATGCAGCCCCATTGTCTCTGAGACTCCGTCGGATTTGACACAACAAATTCAATTGATTAATTGAGTTGTGTTATCGTGGATGTTCAGGGACAATCGCGCTCAGACAGTGCCCAAAATTGAATAAAACAAATGAAATTATGCTCCACGGAGTGATGATGGTGTAAAAACTTCTGACATGCTCTTCCTCAGCTGCAACTGTGCCATGTGCGTCTCGATGTGGACTGATTGATAGTTTAACTGAGCAAATTGTTTTCTGAAAAAATATTATGCAACAAAACAAGCTACTGCCTGAAGGATCTGTGTCATATGTTATTAGATACAAAAATTTCTTACAAAAATGGAACTGTAAAATAATAAAACCTATCATTACAGTGGCATCCATTTAACCATTTGCTTATTTGTAACCAAAGTTGGATTGTAGATGCCTTACAGGAACTCCTGTCAATTAGGGGTCAAAGGTCAAATGAGGTCAACATATACCTAGAGTAATTGCACGCAAATAGGGCAGGATGATGTCTATCGCCTTGTTTTCACATAGAAACAAGTTATGGTGAATGATTCTTAATGTATAAATTATGAGTATGAATATTCTTCCTTTTCATGATTTATTGACACTACTTTGTGTTTTGGAGGTGATGCATGAGACAGACAAGACTCCCTGCATACCTGGAGTATCATCTTTTTGAAGCATCAGATAAAGGACTTTCTTCCATGTTCTATCAGTTTGTTATGGCCAGATGTGGCCATGATAGATCCAATATATTACAGAGAAAGACAATCATATTTTTGTGGAACACAGTACGATGATTTATGACTGACAGATTGATTGCTAAGATGTTTTCCATGTTCTTTTTTTGTTTTCGTCTGCAGCGCCATGGCAACGGACGTCAAATCCTCCTCAAACATCACCGGGTCCATACGGCGAAAGTCATCTTCATTCATTGGTTAGTAATTGCCTGAAACCTTTAAACCCTATTATTACCACACTCAGAATTTCATGTGTAAAGTCTATGGACTTGTAATGAAATGGTACTGACAGGACTAAGCAGTGAAGATTGCTTTTATGCTTTATCATCTTATTGTCATTTTCAGTCGTTTCTTTTCCTTTGACTTGATGTGAGTTGAAACTTAATTGTCTATAAAATAGGAATTTGTTTGGGTTGGTGACAGTTAACAATTTAAGAGTATGTATGACAATAGTAGCACAATCACAATAATAATTCCGCATGATAACAGCAACAGTGTCAATGACAACCTAATAACGACAGTACTGAAAATATTACGAAATACACAGGCCCCTACATTCCTACGTATGTAGTACGTACGTATTGCTCCCACTGAAGTGAAAGGAATATCTTATTAGAATTATGTTTCCTACGAATGAGCAGACTATGACTGCCACCCACACGTTCTATATAGTGACATAATGAAGCAGGAAGCAGTCCAACACCTCCCCCGCCAACAAAATGCTCAGACCATAGCCCATCATCAGATTCAGAACTCAAACTTGTATGGTTTAGCCTACATTCTTCCACCAAACTAAGGCAGAAGTTCAGAACAAGCATTACATTCGTGGGGAGAACAATAATTCCAAACAAATAAAATTTGATGATAAATGAATTGAATTTGCTCTATGACCTAAATTCTCTCAATAAATGGCAAACAATCATCAACAAAAGTGCCTGGTAGCTTTGCAGCCCATCATGGTAGGTATTTTGTGTACCATATTTTGCCTTGCATCAGAAACTCTCCGACTCGAACAAATAATTTTTTTGCAATCGCCGGGGTTCACTGCACGCTCTGCCATTAACCGGCCATCCTTCGGTATCTTAATGCATTCGGTACAGCCACGCAACATGTGAGACCGTTGACGAAAAGTTAATATCGAAAAAATTGCGAGACAGATATCAGTCTTGCAACCATTTCTCCCGGGGTTGATTTCCAGCCTGGTTGGTTTGTGGAGTCTCCCCCAGCAACAGCCGCTGTGTGTGGCCGGGAAGGTAGTCTTGTGGGCAGGGATGAAATGAGTTGACTCTTCTACATTTCTCGTTTAACTATGACCTGTTAGGTTCATTCAAAACTGGCTTTTTCTTTCAAAGTTCACATTCGAACAAGTATTCACTTCATGTGCATGCTCAAAATGCAAAGTTTATGTAATTTTTCTGAATACTGAAATTGCAAATAATCACTTGTTTTACAAAGATTTGAGAAATGTTTTGACCTGCATGTTTTAGGGTTGCGTACAAGTAACATGCATTAAATGCATCGTTTGACATTGTTACCAGTTTAAGAATATGAGGTACAGAATCACTCTTAAATTGTCTGTTAAAATGTCTGAGAGTGAACCCTTAAGCAAAATTGCACTTCAAAAACGGTAATTTAGTGCTGTAAAAAAGTAAAAAACCTTATGATTACCCAATTTTGAGAAGTTACATCCAGTGTTTAAAACCTAGACTACCGAACAAAATACAACTTGAGCAATGGCCTAATTTCAAATGATTTATCATTCTTGTTTCGAAAACTTCCCAAATTTTGAACATTTCATTTTCATGTACCTATCTTCAGTTGGATCAAATCTGCGCAAAAATGGTTTGGTGTACAAATAAAAAAACACAAACTTTAAGGGTTAGTTAATAATGGCAGGGACCGCACCGCAGCACAATAACTTGGTGATTCACGTAGTGTGTAGAAGACCCCGCAGTTGTCCCACCTCATGAAATTCAAACCCATCCTCTTTGCCTGACATGCAAGTGAACCGCAACATTCTAGAGCTGTTGAAGGAGTACTGGGTCTTGTCCCGTCCCTACGTCCCAATTGAACAGAAATCACGGACTAGACGTTCGTTTTTCTGTTGTCGTTCACCATGGCGATTGGTTCTCCCTGGTGGACGTAGCCAGGTAATTATCAATTATCTTCCTCCCAAATTGTATCACTGGCAAATACAAGGCAGCAGTTGAGGACAAATCGGGGTGATTATATTGGTGTGCCAAAACAGGGCATGTGCTCCATTTTTAAAGTCCCAGAAAAATGCCAACCACAATTGTTGAATGTGCATTTCAAACGTAAATACCATATCCCCTTACAGAAAAAGAAAGTTGAAATTTGTAGGACATACAACCTAGGGCCAAAATAATATTTAAGTAAAAGCCAACTTTCAACAAAAATATTTTTGCAAATTTTCGACCAAGTGATATGTGTCTGGAATCCAAAAGTTCGCTCTTTATGTATTCATCAACTGGATGTATTTAAGATAAAAGCCAAAATATATCTATTTTTACAGTTTTTGAATATGCTGGGGGTCATAGATGGTGGGTGATTTCAAGTTTAGTGGTATTGTTGGTGTTTCAAGATTGCAAGGGGGTGCTGACCTGAGCTCCAGCTGCATTCAGTTTCAGTCATGATACCACTGATAATATTTCACTGACCAAAAATAATAAATAGATAGATGAATGAATGAGATGAATATGAAATTTAAAAGGTAAAAAGATGATGTAAATTTATCATTGCAGCAGGTTCAAAACATAGCGTGATAAATGTATTTATGTTCCTTTATTTGCAAAGAAGGATCTTCATGTTGATTCTGTGATTTTTTTTCCTGAAATTCGCAAGCCATGTTATAACATTCTTTCATCACTGTAGTCCTGTATAATGCATAAATTGCTACAGTAATGCCAACACCAATATTCTAAATTTGAAAGTATCCATACATGGACTTGTGATACTGGGTTTAGGAGATGACATTGACATTAGCTTCACATAGACTACCGGAAATGCATCTCCTCTTCAGAGGTCAACCTCGATACCAGCCCTGTTTTCTTCTTCTTACGTTTGGTGTTCCCAAAACAAAACAGCTACCCTACATTTTCGATGGCATGTTTGAAATCACCCAATGCATATGAAAGATGGTTGAAATAATCGTGGAAGTGTATTTGTACGTGTTGCCGAGAAAATGTGCAATGTTTGGCTTCCATAATCGTGCGGTTCTTGAGTCAGCAGTTTGCGACATCCGTTGATGTGCAGCGAGTGTGAAATTGATCAGGCGTAGATCTGGGGGTTGACTCTGTCCCCTCGCTCGCTTGTCACCGGACCATGGATCCCAACATCCGAGGAGTTTCTGACAAAGTGCCTCAAATTTCACCAGTCATTCCCTCCTGCCTACGTGCTCCAGTGATAGAGATGCAGAGACCTCACGTTTTTCCCCCTGTTTTTTTTTTAAAAGACGCTAGCAGTAGAACAGTTAAACTAAAAACATAAAGAGAGGGAACAAGAGAGACGGGCTCAAAAAGGTGTCGGTGACTCATTTTACCTCCTCGAGTAACCTTCTTAGTAAAATAATTCCGACCTTCTGTCAAAGTTCAGTGAGAAATTTGTTAGTTTAATATTTTGAATCTTTCAAGGTGTTTTCACCTCCCTTGAAGGGTAAGAATTGGTGCAATCTGATTTCATAGGATTTTGATACTGATTAAATTATTGCACTGTGAACAGTTTGGGGCTTCCTGTCCTTGATTAGCATTTACATGTGTAGAACACAACAAGACACCAAAAAGGCCTCCTCCCCCCCCCCCCTTCATACCTCATCCTCCTTCCCGACCCATCCCCTCCTCTCCACCAAAATGACTTTTGGATGGGTTTGTAGTAAGCAGATATTGCCTAAAATGCAAACCCAAGAAATCTAAATTTTGTCTCGAAATGATAAAAGTGTCATTGCTACTTTCGGATAAAAAGAGAATAAGTGATTTCAAGTATTTTTTCTTAAAAATATTTCCCTTTAATTAGCAGAGTTAGAACATATTGACAAACATTTGATTATTTGATTATCATCTAGTTTGCAGTTGTAGGTTGTCCCACTTGTCCGTTCAGGTAAATTATGTACTCCCAAATTGTGCACAATCCAAAATTTTGCATTGTTACGTATGAGATGAGTGTCATGGCTGTCTTTGGCAATATTTTTTTCAGTGAAAGTCGATGCTGAAGGGGCTTGACTTGGAAGTCCCGCATCCCAAGAGGGACGGGGCACGCAACTTATTTATCATCACCTCGCTACACATGGCATCTCAAAGCACGATTCCGACCCACCACCACTGGCTAACATCAGCCCTACCGCTTATTCCTGCTATCATCCTCGTATTCTTCAAGTCTTCCTCGCCCCATCGCTACGGCATCATTAAATGCTTCCTCTTCCCTAGGCATTGTCCTGATTATCCTTCTCCCGTTCACTTGCTTTTATTGTTTGTCGGAGCTTCGTCCCCTTCCCCTTCGATATTTATAAGTCTGTAGTGATATTAAAAGATCTGTATTGCATTATGAAGTTGAAATACAAACAAACAAGTTGAGGGAATTGTTGTAAACAGAAAGACCAAAACAATACAAAAACAGATTTGGAGGCTTTGAATGCTATTTGGGATGGATTGTTTGATTTTGCTGACTTTTGTAATAGGGAGGTAACTGTATAAATTTGAGTATTATAGTTATTGTTCAGTTAAAAACTAAATATTACTTTAAAAATTTGACAGTAATGTGAACATGAGCATTATTTTCTTTGTTCATTGTTCTTGTTTTAAGTTTTAATAAATAATGACAATGTAGTCTATTTTGTTAGGGACAGCAGGCAATAAGCTAGGAAGTATATCAAATATTTAATTTCAATCCTCATGGTTAATGAATATCCCAATTTACTTGTCAAATGTATCTATAGATTAAAACACTTGATCACTCAGTACAAAGAATAGTACAATTGCTATATTGGCCTACAGTACATTCTTGAAGACTGCGATATTAAAATGGGGATAAAGATACACTGTGCAGTATTGCCGAAACCTGGTAGATCGTTGGAAGTGCTATATCCGAGACCACGGGTTCCGGGGCCGCCCCAAAACACAACCTTTCCATAGAGTTTGTACAGATGACTTGGATCGAGACCAAGACCGAGGCCACCAGAAATTGGCCTTGAAGCCAGTCTTGGAATCTCCAATACACACTGATCGTTAGGCTTGCCCGATAAATTTATCTGGCAGGTCGCGTGACAGTTCCTCATCTTGGTACCAATTTACGGACGCTCTAAGCACAACCCCACGACAATACTAAGCAAATTGAGCTTCCTCTCGAAAATCATATTATTAGAAAACCCCACAGACTGCGAAAAATTGTTCTTGATGTGCGTGATGTATGTTGGGGAATTGCTGGTTCAGCGCTTATCGCTAATGCTGACTCCAAGTCTTGTCGGGAAGAGAACTTTTTTGACAAGTAAAGTACAGTCCTTTCGCACGCCACCTCTCCTAAAGTCTCTAAACAGTTTCACACTGGCAATCTTTCAAGTAATTTCATGTCAAACGAACTCAGGTTAATAATTTCTGATCTGTATTTGTTAGCTTAGGGACGTCACGTATTCCAAGACCAACATGTAATTTCCAAGTCATGGTATGGATTGAGGATTGTGACGTTGAGACAAATAAATATCCCAGTTTTTACAAAGACAATTTAGATGATGATAGTATTAAGTTGTTGAACACGTGGTCCGGTAGCGGCATTGTTAGAAAAACATGGCGACTTAAGTGGTGCGAATTTGAGGATTAAGTCCAATGTCTCGTGTCGAACTTCGTGTTTTATTCGAAGTGGCAAACAAGTAGGCAACAGACGGAAAGCCTCGAAGCCAGAGCGGTGTAATCTATTGTGTGCTGTGTGATTTTCTCGTCTGATCTTTGGATTATTTTCGCAGAACTGCTAAATGATTTAATTGTATAAAATACCGGCAGGCGATAGCAATACAGAATGTATTATAGCGAGTAAGTAGTACTGGCAAGCTAAATTATGCACCTGTCTCCAAAATAAGTGAGTTATAGTCAAATTGTTTTATTTTGTAACTGAACATGTTGTTCATTTCGAGTATTGCTTAATTTTGTGGAATTTTGCCTTATCCTCCTGCTTTGCAGTAGCTCATATATATCCGTGTAGTTGGACATTATTGCAATGTTTCCTTCCATCTATACTTATTGGCAAGTGGTGGTGATAGTATCATCAGTTAATGGACTGTCCTCTAAAGTGTATCACGATTTGTCTTGTATGTATCTCTTATCATGTCAAAGTTAGCATGAAATCGGCTTGCAATTGAATTCTTTGAATCCAAATTGGAAGGGAAAACCTGTTAGATTGCATGTATTTCTCTTGCTAAACATAATGTTTTTGAGAAGAGTTTACTCATCATGTAGTTAGACTAAAGCTTTCATTAATGATTTGTTAATAGTAGCTGGTTTTCTGTATTCTACAATTTCTGTTCTCTATGACTGTGAAGATGATAACTACTTGTATTGTTTCTCTTTCATTTTGTCATTGTTTTAGTCAGTTTTATTCTCTTAGATTTTTTGTTCATCTGTATGTCTTTGTTGTTTATTCTTTGTCTTGTTTGTGCTATTTCTTCTTCTTCTTTCTTGCTTGCTTCTTCTTCTTCTTCTTCTTCTTCTTTTTCTTTCTTTGCTTTGTTTCTTTTCTTTCTCTTCTTCTTCTTCTTTCTCTCCTTCTTTCTTTTACTTTATCTTTCTTTTCTTTTCTTCTTCTTTTCTTTTCTTCTTCTTCTGCCCTTCTTTCTTCTCTTCCTTTTCTTTTCTTCTTAGTTCCTGTTCTTGTCTTGTTTCTTTTCTTGTTCTTCTCTTTTCTTCCTTTCCTTGTTCTTCTTCGTTCTTCTTCTGTAAATTAATAATTAATAGATTAAGCGTCATGCCTATGTATTTTGAATATTTTTCTTTATTTTAACATGAACTAACTGTTATAAAGTTTTACCTGCCTATATTGCATCTCTAAGCATATATGCCTTGATATTCGCGTGACGTTCTCTCTCCTGAATGTGGGAATGTAGCAATCTTG
>JZLH01S0072153.1:0-15627 GCA_001188425.1 Eucidaris tribuloides
AGTACTGGGTTTGGGAATCAATTATGCATTCCTAAGAGGATAATATATTTAAGACTACCATGAAGTTTTTAATGTCCACAAATTAACTCTTGGGTGTATAGGCGGTGATCCGGTGTGGGGTTACATGACCCACCCTCTCAAGGGAGGGAGTTATCCCCCTTGATTTTTAAAGCTTAATTTTTTCCAAAATTTGTTGACATTTTTGATAAATTCAATAGACACTGAAAATATACTTAACACTTTTCTGTATAAACACTTGAACATTTTTATCTGGAAACATATATAGCTGAAATTATGTTTATCTACATGTATACATGTATGATACCAAAAGTTTGTGGTTACGGTGGTTATTTCTAGAACACTTCATTCATTAACACTTAAACAAATTTAATATGAAATCATAACCACGTTTTAGTTTACATGTACGTGTTGAAAATCACAATCTCATCAACAAACATTTTTTTTATGAACACCTACGGTAAATCACTAGATGTTCACAAAAATGTGTATTAATGCTGTGCTGTCTCTCCGCCCCCCCCCCCCCAACTCCCACAACATGAAATTGCCACTACCGCTTGCTGGAACACATTGTTATAATCGTTCATATCTGTAATATATGATGAATGAACACAATTAAAAAATTGATCATTGATTTTCATAAATATGATAAAAATCATTGATGTGAAAATTTGTGAATGGTTATACATGTATGTATACATTTATGTATATCTATACATATTAATCACACAAATCAATAAATTTGTTATTTTTTCGGGCAAGCAAAAATTTCATTCGGGCAAGCATTTTCGAGCTGTTTGAAAATTTACTTGCCCGATCGGGCAAGTGGCCAAAAAAAGTTATGTAGCACCCTGGTATGTGTGATGGTACTTGGTAGTAAGGTATGAATTTTATTTGATACATGAAAACATTTATGTAGAACATGTATGGGTCAGAGGTAAAAGAGCAATGAACTTTATAGTTTTGGAAGGTGTTTATTAAACATCAGTGACAGTAAAGAATTACTACAGTATGTCAATTGTTGTTGAATGATTTGGATCCATCTTAGTACATGTATGTGAACTGTGGGCAATTACATGTAACTTGGTGAATTAATGTAAAAGTAGAGTTTGATACAGTCAAACTTTTCTAGTTTATTGTTTGTTCAGGTAGGAAGACGGAAGGGAAGGGCATTAAATTACGTTTTGATCACCAACATTTGATAATTGATTATTTTAGTGGCCTTAATGGGCCAGTAGAAAGAGAAAGTATGGATGCAGAACATGTAAATGAATAAAATGATCCCTCCACAAAGGCATAGGCGTCTATAGGCAAAAATAAGAAATCAAATCAATGGGAGTAGAGCTGGTGCTTACTACTTGTATATGTTAAATTTCTTGAGGGCTGTGACTTCTCTGAACTTCTGGAATAAATTATCTGTCAAAAGGGCACTTTGAAATTGCTCTCTTTTTTTTCTAGTTTTCTTCATAACTACTATTGAAACTACTATATGATGTGGGAAGTTGTCATCAAAAATAAATAAAATCCAATATCCACCAGTTCAGCTGAAACATCAAGCGTGGCCATGAATCCATTGAATCCTTTGATTTTGGCGGCAGAGTTATGAGATCTTTGATGGCAGGTGATGACGGATGACTGGTGATCTAATATTGGGCCTAACATTTCTGCTACTGTGCAATATATAGTTATTCATTTTTGAGGGAGAAATGAGTAGATTGGTTGCAGTATAGTATCTGGAAATGCCTGGTTTCAATTTTGTATTTTCACACCAAACATTTATTTCCCCCTTTCATATTATTGCTCCAGAGATTTCCTCCTACCTGAAGATATTGCAATAGATTGTGAGTGAGCCTTGACCTTTCTTGAATTCCAAACAGTCTACACTGACCTGAGTAACTAGACAGAATCACATTTCTGTTGGCAGAGAAAATTTATCCTGATGAATGAATACATACATGTACAGTACGGTGTACAACCTCCTGTATCATGGAATCATAACAGGAAAAATGTTCCTGAGTTCAAACTGCTTATCCACTTAAGCGACCTGAGAATATAAACTATAAAATATGAGAGAGCATGACATGGTAATCCTACGAGGACCTTCTGTTGAAGGATTGAAACGTCAGGGTCTCTCGTACAGTGTCGTAGAATTTTACAGTACAGGGTAGTATTATTAATCGTACAGTATGTGGAATTTATGCCAAATAGAATTAGTGGTGCTGAGACACAGAACTAGGAGTCGTGAAAGTCACCCTGCCTGAAACTTGACCATCAAGAGTTGGTGAGACAGGTGTATTGATTTTTATACGCCTGGCTACGGGACGTATTATGGTATCACGCTCGGTGTCCGTCTGTCTGTCTGTCCGTCCGGTAACTTTTCCTTGTAAACGCCATAACTTCAGTTTAACTTAACCTAGCCTCATATAATTTGGTGTGTATGATACTAGCATGGATCTCAGGGAGCCTATTGATTTTGAGGTTCAAAGGTCAAGGTCACAGTGACATGTTTTCGTCTTACCCTTGTGAAGTCCTTGTAAACGCGATAACTTCAGTTTAACTTAACCTAGGCTCATGTAATTTGGTGTGTATGATACTATGGATCCCAGGAAGCCTATTGATTTTGAGGTCAAAAGGTCAAAGGTCAAGGTCACAGTGACATGTTTTCATTTTCCGCATTACAGGCGGGCGTATTATGTGCCCGCCCCAGCGACACTCTTGTTATGTTTGATTTTTTTTCTTTTTAATTTGTGGATTTAACTGTACATAAATTGCTGCATTGACATCATTTTGCTACAGTGTACCATGTTAGAGGGCTAAGCACAGGCCTGTGACTTACTGCTCATGATTGGTGCTCACGGCTGGTTTACATGTGTTCCTGTAGCCTCAGAGCAGGGAGGTGTGAGGGACACCTCCCTGCTCTGAGCGAGGGCACTATACTCATACTGTATTATGTCATAGGTAGGGCCTATACATGTACATTGAAGGCATCGTTGATCAGATCTCAGATCATGCTGTACAATTTAGTAGTCTTCTCTCACCATGTGATATGATCATCCTAATGGTGTTCAGCTGGAGAGCGTGAGTAATGAGCCATAGCTACTACTCACACCTATATCTCATCAGGTATGAAGCTGGGTGGTGGGGGGGGGGGGGTAGACGGGGTGGAGACGGGGTGTTGGAAGGGGTGGTTGCCCACCCCTTTAACCCATTCAATACTGAGACCACATATTTGTGGTTTGCCTTTTTATCTTGGGATGTGGCTGCATCTACCCCATCTAATGAATATGCTAAAGTAAAGAAAAATATCAGTTATTCAATGAACAGGGTGCTACAATGGCATAATGAATATTTATTTTATGAATTTTTAAATGACATTTAACCAGAATATTCATTGAACTTATCAAATTGGCTGTTATTCTGATGATACTTTGGGTTGTTCCACTTTGTTGGTGGGTGATATATTGAACTAATTGAGAAACGTACGTGTTTTTCTTTTTTATGTCGTTTAAAAGTGAAATTTATTTAATCAAAAATTATTTTTAGTCTTAAATTTCACAAGAAAAATAAGATTTTTAAAATGTCATGAATAAATAATATAGGCGAGTGTTTGACACATCATGTTACCCGTTATATATAATTGACTATTCCAGTATGTTGCCAATTTGATGAGCAAGCAAATTTGTAGTGATTATTTTACTCTAGACAGGCTCTAGTATTGAATGAGTTAAGTACAATGGGGAAAAGGGTTTTTTGTGTTTACACCTTTTTTTACTTTGTTTTGCACAATACAATAAAACACTCTTTGATTCATACCTGCTGACATATGTGTAAATCATTTTTTCTGTGTACAAATTGCCTTGCTATCAATCTCCCCCTCCCCCTAAAATATAAAAGCATGACTCTGCTACTCTACATGTATGTCACTGTTGGGTTGTACTGTATAGCCTATGATATACACATACCGTATTTGTACATACACGAGGCTAGATATTGTGAGGAATCCAAAAAACATGGTGACAGGACTAGTTGAATAATTAAAATCAGTTTCAAAGTTTCATGTATTTCTTGTGAAATTACAATTGGTATTCTCAGTGTTTATATTAAAAGTGGCAATTCTTTTGTCAAATGTTTCCTTTTGCTCAGTCTGTGTGTGTATACGTATGTAAAGGTATTAATTTGTAGCAAGCTCTTGTGCCTTTCAAATGATGACAGTGATTTGCTGAAAAGTACTTCCTGCAAATATTTTTGGTCAACTTTAATTCCAAGTGTGCATGGAATCTACTCTATGGTGACCTTAATAATTACACATGCAAATGGAATGCACTTTACAGTTATGAAACGCCAAATACAATTTCTTAATTGAAGATCATCTACATTGTAGTCATGTCAAGTTCTAGTGTACAGTGTACATGTACATGTGTGTGTGTGTGTGTACCAGAGGAAAAAAATACATGGGTGCTCGGGGCGATTTTCGCCCCTGAAAGGGTAAAAGAGCCCCCGTAAATTGCCATAGAGTTCAATACAAAAGTATATCTGGAAAGCACTGAAACAGGAAAAGTAGCCCCTGAAAAGAAAATTTTATTTTTTTCCCCTGGTATACATGTACGTAGACCTACATGTCAGTGATTATGTCTGTGCATGTGTATATCTGTTGGTGTGTGTACACTATACATTTATGTGTGTCTGTCTACGTGCATGTAGTTGTCTACAATGTGTGTGTGTATACGTGTGTTTGTGTATTGTGTTTAGCCACACTTTTATGGGTTAACAAAACCTGTTGAAGCCACAGGAAGGTGAGATCGTCATTTCTGTACTGTACCTCATGAGAGGTTTGCTTTCCTGTTACACGTAAATCATGACTCTTTTGTAGTCCCAGAATGCAGGGTTTGTCACTGGAAAGTTTAACCGCAACAAAATCTTAATTTGTGCCGATTATTATAGGTTTACAAAAAATTATCTACCGGTTTAAGTGTAAATGTTTTCTCAAGAAATATTTTTTCAAGTTCTACACAGCGGCAAGCATGGTCATGTAGTATTTATGACAAGTTCTTGGAAGGTAGTAAACTAGAGCGATCCCCGACTATTTTGGAATGAATGGAGGGTGGGTGGTGTCATATTACGTGCACATGTACAGTGCATGTCTGACAGCCTAGACATTGTCCAGTTCTTGGTTATAAAATGTTATTTGTTGTTGAGAAAGGTTCACACTTACATGTATTTTGAAGTAAACTTTCAATTGATGGTAAAGGGAGCCCAAAGAAAGTTAAACTTGACGTTGAGTCTGGTACGAACAGTTAATTAACTTTCAGGTATGTTTTAACTTTCATGATAAAATACATTGTAAATGAATGCACAGTCCTAACCTCAAGAGATTTCTTTTGTTTAACTTGTGGATAGCTTGATTATGCATGATTAATACCTTCTCCTAAGCGTCAAAGTTACATGTAGCTGTCATGTTTATCGTTACCTACATGTACATGTACAAACTTGGACCCGATTTACACCAAGCTTTTAGGCCGGCCTCGGGCCGGCCCGAGGCCGGCCTAAAGCTAGGTGTAAATGCGAAGGAGGCCCGAGGCCCTCCCCGATTTGGGACCACCTCTGGAGGTAGTCTCGGGCCGGCTTATATTCGTGTAAATGGAAAGGGGGCCTCGGGGCCCCCAATTTACCACGCGATGCGGCGCTGTTACGTAATACACAATGTCCAAACAATGCCCGCACCGTACTTCCGGTGTATGCAGGGGTGCTGGTAAACCGTGAATCAAGCCAATCAAACCAACTATCGTAAATTTGAAAAAAAAGACAACAAAATAATGAAGTATTACATCTGTTATAGGTCTCCTTTGTTTTTCTTTATAGTGTTGCTACGAACTGCATTAAGTTGTACCAACATCAACATTACACGATATGAAAAATATTGCTGTTTATTACTTCACAGTCTCATTCCAACATTTTTTTTTTGAAGTCGACTCTCTTACGAGAGACAGGGATGTTAATCACGCATGAAAAAATACTGCTTTCTTTACAGGGAGACACAATGCGGCGAGTTTTGGATAGGGGGCCTCTAGGCTGGCCTAATATTTGGTGTAAATGCACAAAATTGCGGGCCTCGGGCCTCCAATTTAGGCAGGGCCGGCCTTTTGGTGTAAATCGGGCCCTGTGCTTAACATACCATTGAAGGTACGTGTAAAATCATGTGTGAACATGGCTTTTGCGACTAGATTGTTGTGTTGGCCAAATTTAGGAAACGTTATCTTAAAGTGACCTCACAGACTATAGCTTCACTGAAGTACCAAATGGATTCTACCAGCAACAAGATCTCCACTTTCAACAAGGAAGTAAAAAAAAGTAAACAGCTTCATGTTTGTAGTTTGAAAGGAATTGTCCCAAAGCCAGCTGTGTACTGTGATATTATCATAGAAATGTGAGTGTTTGATTACCTTGACACAGATCTGCACTTCCACTTTCTGACTTACACTGTACAGTGACAAATTGACAATAAATTTCAAGCTTTTTAAAAAAACTTGTGCAAATACCGTACATGTGTAAATGTATGCATTTAAGACCAAAATGATGATCTGTGTGGATTTGAGGAACTTAAAGGGAAATGAAACCCAGACATCTTACTGAATTCAGAGAGTACAGAACAATACAAGATGAAAAATAGTGAAAGTTTGAGCAAATTTGGTTGGACGGTTCAAGAGTTATGATTGTTCAAAGTTTATTTGATCCTTGTTATGGAGGATCCTTAAATTGGCAACTCTACCCACGTTTCAGATGAAAGTGTGGAGAACTTCCCATTGGATTTGTACACAAATTTTCAATAATTTGCAGTTTTCTGAAGTGTCAGTTGAGAAAGTATCAAAATTCTTTCAGAAAAACATGACTTGTAGAATCATTTTTGCTAGAACATACTTGCACAACAAGCAAGAGCAAATCAGATATTTGATAAAAAGTGAGAATAAGTGAAAATTTGTGTACAAAACCAATGGAGTGTTCTCCACACTTTCATCTAAAAAGCTGGTAGAGTTGCCAATTTAACAATCCTCCATAACAAGGATCAAATAAACTTTGAACAGATATAACTCTTGAACCGTTCAACCAAATTTGTTCAAACTTTCACTAATTTCCCTCTTGTACTGTGCTGTAATCTCTGAATGTAGGAATGTGTCTGGGTTTCATTCCACTTTATGTAAAGACAGAGTACGGGATCAGAAAACGGCAAAGTGAATGAAATCAGCTCAAATCGTTCACAATGTGAAGATTAGTATATTTATAAACACCTGTCATAGAACCTTTGGGTAAAATACATAGTTTTGGTGAAAATCTGGACATTTAAACTTCAAAATTTACAGTGACGTTAACGTGCACGGGCCGTTCCAAAATTGTCCGATCAGATGTTAGCGGAAGTTCGAGCGGAGTTTAGCCGTTTAACCAATCAGTGTGTTCCGCTTGGTCATGCGAACGTACACGTAAGCGCGATACGCAATTCAAGCAAAATTTAAACTCACGGAAAGAATAGTATTCTGGTAATATATCGTTATTAGTTTTTCTCATAAAACAACAAATTCATGACGTATGGATCTCAAACTTGCAACACACCATTTGTAAGTACTAAACTACCGTTTTTTTATTGATAATGAAGGGAAGTAATGGACTTACAAATCCCAAACACAATCTTTAAGTCTCAATCAAAGTCTCAATCAAGTTCGTGAACAAACTTGTAACTGAAATCAGAAACTTTACATGTATCAGACTTTCCGAGACACATTTTCAGCTTACTGATTAACAAACGCCTATTATCAGTTTCAGCAGTGAACAAGAGCTGGGGCCCTGAAGTGCCACATAAAAGATAGAATACTGTAGGTGGCTTCATAATTATGTGAAAATCAAGGTCAAACAATACATATACATAGTACAGTACATGTTTGCACTGTGGGTATAAATAGAGTTTTAAACTGCCAATAATCTGCTTTCATCCATATAATTGGCTAGTGCTAACATTTGTTGGGTGGGTCGATCGAGTCTACAATGTCAAATTTTCCATAATGCATCACAAATGACTTATACACGTATAGTATAAATACAAATTCAAGGCATTTCCGAAACACACACTCTCCATCAAGTCTAATTTTAGGCACCTTGTGCCTTGTTATTCATTTCAGACATATTGGTTTGGGGTGAATGTGCAAATTTTTAATAATCTTTTTTTTTTCGCGATCAGGGGGTGTGAAACCTCTGGAGGTTGTGTGGTTTTCCTGCAGCCCTGAAGTGAGATCAACCTCAATGAATTACAAGGTGTGAAAGTGACAGTGACAGGAAGAGAGAACAGAGATGTGGCATACATGTAGCACAGATTTTGTTTGGGGGGGGGGAGGGGACAAATGGAGGGAGTTGGCTCTACTGGCAACAATTTCAAAGGCATCATTTAAAAGTAAATGACATGATTGGGGATAGTCCTCACACTTGGCTGAAACTACTCGAGATCAAGTAAACTATGCAAGGATTCTTCTGTGAAAATCTTGTAGTCAAACGTTGACTCATTCCAAAGACACAATGTCAATACCACTCGAGCACGGAAACCTGCTGTGTGGCTCTCTATGGGCATATTTTTATCGTCCCAGATAAAATTAGATACTCCTATGTTTATGCTTGATTCTCCTAAGTAACAAATTACAGACAAATCCTTCCAGCTGGAGATATCACTCCTGCTAGTATATAGGTTGTATATATTTCAACTCATTTGGGTTCTTGAGGCATTTCATAGTGTTCCCAATTCACTTCACTAACCTTTGAAAGCCATGACTAACATTTACCACAGTTAATAAATGTGAGCTACATGATCCTCCATGCTCCAAGTTTCTTTGATAAGTCTAAAAGTAAGCCCTGAAAAAAATATTTCAAATGATTTACAGTGCTTCAAAAAAGTGAAAATCGTACGTTGACTGGATTCACCTGCTATTTCCTCCATAGATTATGTGTGTGGATCTAGGCTATTTTTTTACTCGACCCGAGTACTAATTGTTATTCATTCATATCTTGCCAGTGGTAGCATAAATTTCCAAACTTTTGTATTCTATTTCTAGGTGTTTACTTGTCCATTCAAACATACTATGTGGCTCAGATAGGAAAGTTTGACAATTTTAATTTGAGACTCCACATGTAAGCCTATTACATTTAACAATGTTTAAAGATTTGGGTTTGATTTGCAGGGATGTGCAAGTCATTACTTCCTTCATTAATCAATACAAACGAGTTAGTACTTACAAAATGGTTGTTGAAAGTCTGAGATCCATACGTCATGAATTATGTTGTTTAATGAGAAAAACTAATAACGACAATGTTACAGAATGTTGTTCTTTCTGTGAGTTTCAATATTTGCTCAAAATGGCGAATTGGCGTTACTGTGCACCGTAGCAAGACGAGCGCAGCCCTCTGATGGCTAACGCGATATCGCCGCCGCGACCTTGGCTAACGTGATCGGACCATTGTGAACGGCACGTGCACGTTTGACGTCGCGGATTTTTTTTAAATTTGCTCCTGAGCAAATGGAAAAAGGATGAAGTTTAACCGTCCAGATTTCACCAAAACTCAATATTTTACCCAAGTCTGTATGAGGAGGTGTTTATTTTTGGATATTGATTTCAGCTTTGATTTGATTGATATACATGTAGATGTTTTTTGACGTGCAAATCAATAACCCAATCTTTAAAGTTAAAAAAAGAATCTGAGTTACGTATTCTTCCATGCTGGTATAAGTATCTCTGGTAAGGTCTAAAAACAAAGTCCTGAAAACTTGTACTTCAAAATGAGCATCTAGACTAAAAGAATTGTGATTAGAAATTATCTAATCTGGAGCACGATTTGCATTTTGTGATTGAATTACTGTACATATAGCAATTGTGATTCTAGTCTGTTTTCACATGGCTGAAAATCCGTAACACAATCTTACAGTCACATTTGGCCACCCCTAGCCTCATTGTTACATGACCTCTTGGAAAGGATATCCCAGACATATCCATTTCAATACATGCTCATCTCTGACCTTCCAGGCTATAAGAATTTATCCTTCATTCAATCAGCTAGCCCAGTCAACATTCCTGTTTGGTTGTGTAATGTGTAGGGCCTAATGTATGTACTTGTATACTGAAAATGTCGGTTGGGATTGGGATACACAGATCTTTGATGAAATGATGCTGTTGATCAATATTATAGTATGTACAATGTACATGTAGCATGTGAGAAGGCATTTTTTAAACAATGTTTTCAATTAAAAAATAAATATGAGTTATATGGCTCATGTACTATCAATGTCTCCAGTTTGGTGAAATAACTTGCAGTTTAAGATGATCATTGTGGAAGCCTTAAAAACAGGCATCAGTACGTGTCATGAAGATAAAGCATTGGAGTGGCAGAGCATTGTTAGTGACCAATGCTCTGTCCCTCCAACGCTTTGTCTTTGTGAAACATGCCAACACTCCTGCTTAAAAAAAATTGTCAAACTTTGATGCATCTGACTTGTACATGTATACATGATTGATAGTGTCTGAATGGATAAATTTTTAATTTATAAACATCCTAGAACACAAACTTCAGACAGTAATGCTGTCACCAGCAAAATACATGCAAGTACTAAGTAATAAGTATTGGCACATGAATGAATGTCCTGTTGATAACATGTAAAAATACTGTAATGTCATAGTCTACTGGAAAAACTGAAATGATCAGTTGGTCGCTGAATGACTGTCACTTTTTAAAAGCTCTTAATGACTGTTTTGAACTGCACCTTTTTATGGCTTATTTTTTTAGACTTAAACAGAGACAATAGTACATTAGCATGGAAGATTGTAAGTACATTTAGCTCAGATTTTAAAACAGAAAACATTGTGAAACAATACGTGTTTAGTGCTTAAGAAAATTAAAATGTAACTGGTTGTACTACATTTATTCCCTTTTTAGAGTGAACTATCTCACGGACGTACATGTATGAATATTGTGATGGTGACAGCATAATTATATAAAAATTCTGTTTCTCATTACTTTCCACTTTGCAGGAAATTTTTACATCACCTGGCATAACGATTAGTCTTCCAAAATGGCCGATGTCCTTACACTCGTCAAGCAGCTGAAAGATACGTCGGGTAACCTTCGTTCGGCGGCCGATAATGTCGCCAAGACCGACATCACCAAGGAATTCGCCGATACGCTAGAAGAGGTCATCACGAATCTGCAGTCTGTGTCCTCAGATCTCTGTGCAAGTGAGTTCCTACAAAGAAGCGTAGGCTACCTTTAAACTCTTAACCCTATCTGGGCCCGGGGGGGGGGACTAAAATAGCCCCCCCCCCCCCCCCGACAAAAGTTCGCAACCATTCCGCCGCGCGAAATATTTTTGTACCGCGTCGCTCGCTGACTTTTTACTTTCTAAGTGTTGCGCATCTTTTTGAGACCAAATTCGCGACGTCCGGGTATGCGGTTCCGGAGTTACGCAACTTTTCGTACTGCATGTCACACCAAGATCGCTCAAAAAATGCAAATCGTGTGTTATTTCAATGCAAATTGTTGTTTTCAGCCAATTCATAAATGTATGATTATTATTTTACTTTTACTGATTGAAATTTACTAATTTTATGCTGTTTATGATCGCATAAGTGTCCCCGAGAAATTTCATCGAAAAAACAGTAAAAAACAAAAGTTCCAAAAACAAAGTAATACATAAGAAATTCATGAAACAATAAAATACATAAGAAATTAATTCTGATTCAGCGTGTTTTTTGTGACTGATAATTGTTAGAAAAGTCAAAAGAATATCATCACCAAAATTAGCATTCTGTGAGCTGTTTAAAGGGAGTTATAGGCAAAAAATATGATTTTATACATAAATATGCATAATTAATTGAACTTAAAATAGAAGTTAATTATTTTCAAAAATCTAACTATACAGTGTTGGAGATTACGTCCGGCTCTATGCATGTGCAAATTTCGCAGCGATCGCGCGATCCGCGGCCGAGATCTGAAGGGGGGGCCAAATTAGGCCAACCCCCCCCCCCCCCCCCGGGCTATGAAATTTCAAAAAAGCCCGGGCTGATTAGGGTTAAGGGGCAGTGACATGACTGGGAGAAATAAGAAATGCGTATCAGACCAAACTGGTTGTAAGATATATCAAAGATTCACCACCTGGCGTGTATCTCCTGGCTGAAAGGATCTGTATGGAGTTTGTTTACTTTAAGGAGAATCAAGCATGAACATATTAACCCTTTATTTTTCTCGAGGCCAGAGAGAAATTAATCTATAGAAAGCTACACAACATATTTGTCTGTTACAAGGCATGCTGAGGAAAATTAATTTTAAAATGAGTCAACTTTTGACTACAAAATTTTTCCTTGCATAGTTTACTTGATTCTAGACTTTCAGCCCAAGTTTAGGACTACCCCCAATCATGTCATTTACCTTTAAGTGGTACGATTGTGAAATAAAATTGTTCAGAGATAAAGAATAAGTTTCCACATCCATCAAAGTGAATTTAGTGAATCAAGCTTACATTTTGAGAAATCCAACAAAATAAGTTTGAGCAAATTTTGTTGAACATTTCAAGGGATGAATTTTAAAAGAATTAAACATCAAATAATATCTCGTTACTGAATGGAGGTTTCACTTTCTTTATCGCATACTGTAGCAACAAAGATTGGTTATCACTGATTGATCATTGTTACTTTCGTACATGCAGCAGAAATATCAGGGTGGAAGGGTTGAGAATAAAACATCACTGCCATAGCAATAGCCATATGTACTTTATATGTAGTCCCATATGCATTATATTTGTGTATGTTTGTATCATGTATGAAGAAAATATGCGAGTCCCGACTTCCCACATTGTGACAGGCTTTGCGTGTATTTGCAAATGTATAAATAGGTCACACCATAAAAACAAGTTATGATGGGACCAAAACAGAAGAGAAACATGCATCAGCCATATTAGGATATATAAAATCAAATTTAATTTTTACTTCGCTTGAAATTTAGGAGTGTTGATTATTGTCTGTACTTCTGCAGGTTCGTCAGCCTTTGTACAAGATTTTGACATCTTTCTCACCGGTTCTGTTAAGACATTCATTGACCTTAGCAACCAAATTGGTGGTGAAGTACAGGAACAAGTAAGTACATCGTTGTGCATTCCCATATCAGAACCACTCCCCTTGAAGGCCGTCTCCCCTTGAGGACAAGTACCCTGGAGGACAACTCCCCCAGATGACAACTTCCCGAGAAAAACTCCACCGGAGATCATCTCCCCCGAGGACAATTCCCCTGGAGGACAACCCCCATGAGGACAAGTCACCCAGAGGACAACTCCCCCTGAGGACAACTCCCCTTGAGGACAACTCCCTCAAAGACAACTCCCCAAGAACAACTCCGCTAGAGCACAATTCCCCCTAGATCAACTCCCCCGAGGACAACTCCCCCTGAGGACAACTCCCCATGAGGACAACTCACCCTGAGGACCACTCGCCCTGAGGACCATTCCCCCTAAGGACAACTCCTCCAGAAGACTTGTCCCCCGAGGACAACTTAGTTATTTTATATGGGGAAACAAGTTTAATATGTACATGTACATGTATGTAGGGTGTGTATATAGGCTGTGACATTCCAGCCATATGATTTATTTTTTCATGCGTGAAAGTCTCCTGTAGTTGGTACACTGAAAAAATGTACTTGGTCACGACCTTGTAAATAACCGTCGTAATTAATTAATTTCTGAAAAACACATAAGTGTTTTTGGAGAACAAACATGAAATAGAATTTTAGTAATATTTGGATAATCATCACTAGGAATTGTAAAATACCAATGATGGGACTACGAAAAGTCACGATATACAACCTTGCCCTACAGTATAATTGATTTGAGTACCACCCTCTGATTCTGTTTTCTTGAATCCGTCGACAGGTCGCTTTGGTGGAGAAGGCTTTCCAGGTACAACGAGCATTCGTCGCAATGGCAGCTGAGTGTAAGCCGCCACCAGATGTAAGTTTTTTTTTCTTTTGTAAATAAATGGAATGGCATATGTAAAGATTCCACATTTTGGGAAATTTCTTAATTTCTGGATTCTTCCATACAAATAAAATATTTCCTGAATTTCCAGAAATTTCTGGATTTACTTATTTTTTTCAAGAAGAGGAACAGGTCTTTAATGTAAACCTCAGAATTTTGTTATTTTTTGCAATTCCTTTTGGTTGTAAAGGCATTGTGATAAAATTTGATATCAGAGATACATAATAGTGCTTAAATGGACAAATCAACATCCTAGCATACAAAAGTTTGGAATGTTATGGTGCCACTGCCTGGCATGGTATGCATAGTCAGACCTGTAACACAGTAGTTTATGGGAAGAAATAGATAAAGTCTCACTGGATTTTCACTCTTTTAAAGCACTAAATGATTACTTTGAAGTACAATATTTTTCAAGGCTCCATTTTAAAACGTCATCAAAGACACTGAGAGCATGGAGGATTATGTAGCTCAGATAATATTTTAAACTGTGGTAAATGTTAAACTGTGACTTTAAACTTATTGTCCTCATTCTCATTTGTTTTGCTGAATTTCAGTCTGTCTTGGTACAGCTGCTCAAGCCGACCTCTGACCTTCTTACCAGCGTTCAAGAGTACCGGGAGAAGCGACGTGGGTCACAGGTCTTCAATCACCTGTCTGCCGTCAGTGAGGGAATTCCCGTCCTGGGATGGGTGACAATAGTATGTACAATGCAGAGTGCTACATAACTTTTTTCGGGCCGCTTGTCCGTTCGGGCAAGTGAATTTTCAAACAGCTGAAAAATGCTGCCCGAATGAAATTTTTACTTGCCCCCAAAAATAGTAGAAATATTGTTGATCTGTGTGTGGACGGTGATTAATGTACACATACATGTGACCATTCACATCAATAATGTTGTGTTGTATTTATCCAAATCAATCTTTGTATTTAAATCATATTCATTTATCATATTGAAGATAATGATTCTCGCTAGCAGTAGTGGCGATTTCATGTTAGGAGTTGGAAGGGGGGAAGGGGATGGAACAGTGAAGCCAAAATAATTACAATACACCCTCACACTGGAAAATGGAGAGTGTATTGAAATCCACCCCCCACCCCCCACCTTAACAAAGTTAAAATTATTATTTCCATTACATTTACCTGAGGCTCCTTAGGCAACTTAATCCAAACTGTTGGTCCACAATGATAGGTGCTGCACTTGCAAGCTTTGTGTGTTTGCAAATGGCAAATGAAGTGCTATTGTGTGTGCAACTGAAATGGTAATTAGAAATCGGCACATGAATTATTAGCAGCTGACGAAAATTCTGCAACACAGCAGTCTAGGGGGATATCTGGAATGGTCGCTCAATGATTTTCACTTTTTAACCCGTTGACTACGAGATTTCGTAAATCCCCATAGACTTTGTACAGGGCCCATCCGGTTCCCGTAAGCAACGGGTTAAAGGCACATAATAACTGTTTTGAACTGCAATTGAAGACTGTAGAATAAGAAGTACTGAAGTCACATAATACTACTTTTGAGAAACAAAGGCTCAAAGTTTTCAACTTTCTCTACAGATCTCAATTGT
>JZLH01S0072157.1:26379-36919 GCA_001188425.1 Eucidaris tribuloides
CAAAAATTGTTAGTCCTAAAATGAAAAAATGGGGGAAAATTAAAGACAAAAGGTCACGACTTACGAATGTTCGCTTCGCCATGCGTATTCACAACAGTATCGGTCACGATCAGCGTGACAACAGTCGATATGCATGTGACAAATAGTCTTATCAAGCTGTTTTTAATTACAGATACCGATGTTACATTTCCGTTACCTCATAACACTCCACTATGAAATAGACCGCCATCATCAGTTGACATATGATATGCTGTTAGATTGCTAGATTTAGAACGATGGCTACAGTGCAACTCTCGCTATAAGAACACTGATTTAAACAAATTCATATAAAGAAGTACAAATTCTGTCGTTCCCATATCTTGATGTTCCTTTGTATTTTTTGTTTTGGCCAACCTGATATAAGAATTTGGTTTATAAAGAAACAAATTTGCATGGGTCCAAGGAACTTTCTTTATATGCGCGAGTGCACTGTATCATTTTTGTCGTTACTTGTGACATATACTTCTCACTTCAGGAAAATAAATATGATCACATTTTGGTTGACTGTTGTTGTTATTTGGTAGGAAAAATGAAAGAGTGAATCATCTTTTCGCGCATCCTGCTTTGTCCTTACGTTATTTTGATTATTTTGTTAAATTATGTTTTGGGGTGTCTTTGGCTTTCACAAACAGGTCTAGTATAGACTACTGTCACATTTTTACTACGTAAGGCACATATCGAATTTTACTTTATTTTTGATGACTGAAAAAATCAACCACATCATGATATGCGATTAGCATATAAATCCCCCATCCACCCCGAACCGTATTTTGATACATTAGCATTTGTATTTTCAATCTATTGCAGCCTTACCGCCCGTACGGATAGTGGGTGCGTCTTGTCGCCCGCGAGTCGCAACATACTGAAACAGCGTATCCGGCGTCGGGCTTCCGCCTCCTTAAACTTATTTGATGTAGGCTAATTGTATACGAGCGTTGAAGTGTCTCTGCCAATTAGGGCATTGTATATCATATTTTTCAGATTGAAAAAAGTTGAGCTGCCATGATTCCTACCTAGTGTCTCTGACCTGGTCTAAATAAAAGCCCTACAAATGAGATTTAGATACGGTCATTACGTGCTTTACAAAGTTGACAGATCATGAGGACATTCCAGCTTTCCCCTGACTGCTGTTTGCAGAATATTCCTATCGCCCATAGGAATTATTGGACAATTTGCTATCTGTACATATTGAGATTTTTATTTTTTTTTTTTTTTAATACTAGTGGCACAAAGGGCGTAGGCTGGGGTTGCACTGGGTGCACGTTTGCGCCCCCCCCCGCCCCCCCGCAGTAGCCACAGGAGTTCCGCCCATGCAAGCAATAACAAATTTGCACACTTTTTCTGTACCCTCACTAATTATGTTGCAGCTCCCATGTTCCCTTGTTCCACCGCCCAAATGTGCCCCTACCGTGCACCAAAACAGCCTAGGCCCTTGTAGTAAAGGCCAGAACTGTCCAACTTTTGTCTTCTTATTTGTCCATTTCAACACTGTCAAATATGTAGATAGCAAAGTGTTCAACAGATTTTGTAATCTTACACAGTGTGTATCATGTATAGTGAGCTGTCTTTAAACTATTGCGTATCATTAGTCGAAACTGCTTTAAATAGGGCAATTGACGTTTTGGAAAGTATGGTGCCGTAATTTATTTACGTATTTTTTAATGCAGTGTTAGAACGGCGAGGCGAGAGCGAATAGGAAGTCTGGAGTTATGGAGAGGTCGATGGAGCGTTAATTGAAGTGGTTCAGTGCCAGAATAAGGAATGTTGTTGATTAACAGGAGCCTCAATACAAGAGTGAGCCAGCAATCTTCAGTTGGTTAGTGCATGAGGCTGTTAGCACGAGAATTTACTGATGAGACAGACTGTGCACGACTCGGATGTACCCGGCACATCCCTATAACAACTACGTAAGTGTCGAAATAGGGGAAGGAGTCTAAGACATTGATACGATAGGCGAAACATGATAGAGTGCTGTGAGGAAAACAATGGACAGCAGACAACGAAAAAACAAAATGGCGAGAGATGATAGCTTAAATTACCTTTTCTCGGCGAGCGAATGCATTCCTTCCATCTTGCAGGAAATTAAAGGTTCTGGGCGATTGCTGCGCGCGATAACGCGCCGATTATCATGAAAAAATTCTTGAGACCGCCAATAAAGACATGAAACTAATGAAAACTAACTGAAGATGCTTGGCGCTTTGACGTCGGGATTATGTAAGGCATATTGTTAGTTGCATTTGAACTTTCCAGGGATAATCAAAGGAAGATGACTTCAGCCGCTGTGGGTGGGGGGGTGTGTGAATAAGCTGATATGCACCCTAAATATCTTGTCTTGTTCATTAAAATCTTAGCTGTGTTTATCATTTCAGAAATGCGTTGATGTTTTTGTTACTTGAGATGTTGTGGTGAATGCGGAGCGTATGTTTTCACATTTTCCCATTTTAGTTCAAGAACAGACACGAGTTGGCACCCAGGGGCGTCGTTCCGTGTATCGGATTGGGGGGGGGGAGGGCAAAAGTGAAAAACTGTCACATTTTGCGGCGCGTTTGCAGCATGAATTGCATGTGACAAAATTGACAATTTTCATTTTCGTCAAGTATTGATGGTATTTTCATGCTAAGTTTAATTGGTTTAAAGTGCTTCCATGTTTTTTAACATATCCTTGTATATATTATATTATTCCATTGGAGGAGGGGAACGATATGGGGGAACGACCCCCCCCCCCCCGCGCAAACAGGATCGAGCCTCTAGGTGTCACCTTCGGCGACAGTTTTGATAACAGTTTCTGGCCGATTAATATTTACAATATTCATATTCGGAATCCCCCATATTTTCATTGGTGGGACAGATGCCTCCTGAACCCCCCCCCAGATCGAGCCGCTGGGCGGGATGATATATAGCCTTATGGTTGATGCCTCTTCATCTCGTTTCATTACATAATTGCGGAGAAGATTAGTGTATTTTCTGAATGGAAATAATGGCGAAGAGATAATCCACGTGTAAACCTTAACCGTATGATTTTGAAGAATTGGGTGTGCAAACAGGAATAAAAAAGGGATAGGAAATGTTTCAATTACTATACTTTATAAAAAGGACAAAATGGTCACATTTTTGGGTACTAATTCGAGGTCTCAAGGCAGGATCACTTTCATTCTGAAAGCTTAATGGCCATAGGACTGGTGTTAGCTATGCATACATGTACACCTCCCTAACTCAAAAGTATTGCCAACATACATACTACGCAATATATTACAATATAAACATACATATAAATTAGCGCAATTTTACGTTGAAGGCGGTCATTTTAAATGGTTCTATCCGTTTATTATTGGAAAATTACATTTTTTTATAATCAATGATATCTTTCTCGTTCCTTCTCCAGGGCGGAACGCTATCAAATGCAAGCGCGCCCACCACAGAGGATGGAACTATAAATTTTAAGCCTTTTTTTTTGCTCCCGTTAGCGGGTGTGGGGTGTTTAATTGAACACTAGCATCGCTATTCGGTTTCAGAAATGACAATACATGCTAACGGTTTTAATGGTTTGGACCCAAAGATTTCCAGCATCAAAATATTGTCACTATAGCATCCTCTGGCGGGGTCTCAGAAAAGAAGACCACGCCCGCGAAGGACGAATGACCTCCTATCTTCTAGGGCAGTGACAGGAGATAGGCTACTCATAACGCATGGATGGCTTTTCTTCGATTTTATATCCAGCTGTACGGAAGTTTATGACAGTTCAATCTTTACGTGGTTGCACGAATAGTAACTGCCTTTAGATAGAAAGAAGAGTGGATTATATTCTGAAGAGGTGCTGTTTAATATGGCGGTTTCTCCTGTTTACCAGTCTTTGGAAGTTAGGGGTCAACTTTCGTCTATCGAGGGGCGTGGGTCTTCTTTCTGGAGACCCCTTCAGAGGATTCACCAGTGCCTTTTTTGATATGCTGAGTCTTTAAAACCATTTAAACGTTTTATTGGTAATCTGAAATCGATTACGATTGTAGTGTTAATTAACACCCACCTACGGGAGCCAAAAAGGGTTAACTTTATTGTTCCATCCCTTTTGCCGTGATAGTGCGCGCTTGCATTGTTAATCTCTCCGCCGCTTGGAGAAGGTAACTGAGAATATCATTATTGATTCTTAAAAGATTAATTTTCAATAAGAACGGGTTAGGACATCATTTTTAGAAAGACCCCTTCAACGTAAAATGTATGCTTGTATTGTTATGTTGCAATACTTTTGAGTAAGCGGGGTATTTATTTGTGTATAATGTAATTCATGGGTTTCCCGAAGTAACATGACATATCCAAGCTGCATGAGCTAGCTCACCGGCATATGAGAACTAAGATTTGTGCCAGCTTGGATTTACATAGGCCGAAAACAACACATTCTATAATGGCCATGTATTATGTACCCGGACATTATGCTGTCGGATTAGAAATAAGTGCAATGATCTTGTCGTTATCACGAGTCCTCTCGTCACATACGACCGGCGCGCATTAAAACATGCGCTGTTGATTTATACAGTCACTAACTGGTTGAGTTCAAAGAATCATTACTTGCTTGGCAACAATTTACGTGACATGCAGATGTCCCAAACGTAAAGTATGTAATCATACATTTCTGAATATTTCGCCTAAGGCAAAGAGCAATTATGTATTTCGGGCCTGTGAAACCATGGCGATTACTAGTTTATAATTCAGGTGGTCACATAAACAAGAACCCTTTCTTGTTCAACTTTGACAGAATTTGCTTGGGTTTTTCAAGCTCTTCAGTACCAGCTTGAGCGCTTTTGCTTATTATGGACATTGAGTTTAAACTGTCCATGCAAATGCTCGTATTTAGACCACCAAACTGCAAGGAGAATATTCAGAAATACTATTTCGATTATGATCAAGAAATGGGTTAAAATATTTCAGGAAGGGCTTAAGATTCAACTCAATCCTGGAGGTACTTGCGTCTTGCAAAATGTATTTATGTAGTTGACTTCGAGTGTGAAGATGAGGCTTTCCCGATACGTATTTCCCACTGCGTGCGGATCTGGCCTTTGGTTGTTCGCCACCACGTTGACGTTTGCCTTTGTATGGGTGTGAAAACTAGTGGAATTCAATTTCAAATTCAATTATTATTCAACCATAACATCGTACATACAATCAATACATATTACACCAGCTGGATAATTAAACATTATTGCTTAGGCAGTCTTCAAAGCACGCATGATTGGCGGCCTGAAATATAAACAACAATGACTTTAAACACTATGTTACACGAGATTGACGAAACCACCCCACACAACACACAAACACACACAACACACACACAACCACACACAACACACACACACACACACACACACACCACCACACACACCACACCCACAACCACACACTACACACGAACACAAACACCAAATGTCAACTACATGTCAGTGCTTCAGATGTACCTGGTAATCTTAATTTCATCGGTCATCATTATTATTAGCTTGAATATATAAGTGGGACTTTCTAAAACAACATAGAACTAAAGACGTTTAAATTCCGTTGCTCAAACATATATTTGCACATCATTCGAATTAAAGTGTTTACAAGTCGCTTGAAAACAAGTACTGTGGAACTATGTCTTTACATTCTTACTTATTCGTTTCCATTCTCTAGTACAACTGAATAAATGATGTTCCCTGGCTGCTTGTAGTACGAGCATGGTAAATGGAGGTTTTGACAGTGGCGAGTAAAATGAATTTATTCAAGTATTTTGCGTATTTGATATTTGGAATAGACGGATAGGAGTTATTTTTGAATATTTTTCATAATATAAGTGCTAATTAATTCCTGAACTGGAAGCACCTGTAATTTTGACAAAAAGTGGACGGGATGTGGACAACATCATAATTCGTAACAATCGAATAGCTTGTTTTTTGTAACAAAGAATTTTGTCCAACTATATCTCAAAATGTGAGTCCCATCTGATCGTTACCTACTCAAATAGCGGGACATGATTTCTTTTAACGTATGAACTCAATATTGGACGGTAAGTTGATTCTTATCTGGTTAGTCCCAATGCTTTTAGACATTTAGTGAAATATGATTAATATGGACTGCTACATGTATATTATACAACATGAACAAATATTTGCTGTAATGAATTTTTATCTAGGTTAGATTCCCAATGATTTTAAGAGAATTTAGTGAAATATATTAATATGTGCCTTCCAGTTCAGGACTCATCAAGTATAGCCCAGAACTTGAATAATTCTTTTCCTATTAAATAAATTTCATATTCAATTGTAACAGGTAATAAGTTGTTGGGACCCTACCTGTTTCCTTGAACTCAAATCATTGTAATTGCTTTTGTCCATTACAATATTTAGTGCCACTTACCAATTGTGCATTCTTAAGTTCCTCATGATACGTTCAATCACTTGACTCTTGCTTAGGTGTGAAGCATAACGAATATCATCTAGCAAATAAGCATTTAGAAATTTGGGTATATTTGATGTCATTTATATATATTAGAACTGCGAGGGGTCCCTAAACTGGCACCTGAGGAACACCAATTATTGACTTCTGATAATCAGAGCTACACATAACACAACATACTGCCTTTCTGTTACTAAATAATTTTTACATAATTCACAACTTCCACGAGATCCTACTGGTAGAGGGGAGGGCTGTGGGGGGGGGGGCTGTTTGCCTACGCAGCATTGGCTGGTGCATGTCGGATGGTGTTCGAAGCGCTATTGACAAACCTGAATACCCTAACAACAATTACCTTTATCAATTATTTTTATACATATAATCCGTTAATTGAAGTGCGCTCCCAAACAGGCTAGACATATTTTTTCCTAAACACGAATGTGCATGATTAAAGCTGCCCTTTTCAGAAATATATTATACTGTACATTTTTCATAGAGTTTTGGATTTCTGTTAGTTTATTGTCCAATGGAAATGTGTGAGGTGTGTAGAGTACGACGTTTCTTTCCATACTTCTGTGGTTTTGGTTCACTTTCTCCATGTCTATGTAAGGCGTTTTGACCTTTTCTGCCAATTTCATCTAGCATTTTGTTAATTGCCTTTTCACTGCATGAATAAATTTTTTTTGTTCGCCTGCACTTTGCCTCATTGTTTGATCACATCTGATGTCGGGCACCCCGGTTCCATTTTGTAGTGGGATTGGCTTCTGGTTACCTTCCACCACGTATATTTACTTTTCAATGAACCAACTTTGAGAGTATAGAGAATGGGTTGTATATGCCTTAATTGTCAATTGGCCTGCAAGTATTGCCTCACGAATGGCAAAAAAAACCGGTCATTTGAACACAAGCAATGTTAAGTTGATACGAAAAACGCAATTTGCTTGAAAGTCATCTTTGGCTTGATAGGATGGTTAGCAGTGTTTTTATGTATACGTTATTACTTCCAATGGAGCACAACAGGCGTGGTTTCGTATTACGCGTCGAGAGAGAATATTATAATAAATAACTAAATTATAATAATCGTAATACTAATATATTATATAATAATTAATAATAATATAATATATAATTTATTTCATTTTTTTATTTCTATCTTATTTATTATTATTATTTATTATTATTATTATTTTATATTTTATTATTTTTATTATTTTACTATTCTTTACAAGGTCGTACAGTTAAACCATGCGCGTGTATGGACTTTTCAATGGACCTGAAAACAATAATTGAAGTTGATCTCAGTCCCTAACAAATACATTACTTATTGGCGATCTCAAAGATCCCTTTTGAAGGTAAACTGTTGTTACAACTATACCTTTTCCTGATTTTGGCGATTTGATCTACCCTAATTCAATGTACGCCGTACATGTTCTTTGACCTGCTGAAACAACGTTTGTACGCGGTTTTTCACCGCGGCAATGGTGTAACGTTGTATTGAACTGGCACGCCGGGGGCTTTCAAATTTTTTGCAGGAAGCAGAAGTCTGGATGATGGTTGGCAGACATTGTTAGGTAGCATATTTTGCTACAGAAATTAACATGGCTTAATATAAGCCCGTTATCATAGACTCAAAATGACAAATAAATCAAAAAAGCATCATGTTGTAAACTTTGAGTCGTGATTACAGTGCTGGTCCGTAAGTGGTCCATATAGCTTTGCATAGGACCACATACTTCAGTAGGTGTGGCCTTCACACATGAATAAAAATTTACCAAGCAGACACTACAGACAGGTGTAAGGAGTAGTAAGCACTATTGGAATGGGTCACACACACCCGTACCGCATCGCAGCTGTTGATGTTACTTCTACTGTAAAAATGTACGTGGACCATACACACAACATGCACTCGCGCGGGCCGCGCCGCAGCGCAGGACGTCGACGGTACACAGGTGGGCGTACGTATGAGGACGTGTCTCGGACTGAGCAGCAGAAAAATATGTATGTGAATTACGTTTACCTGACTATTTCCTTTCTGAGAATCAGTTGGACGAAGCGGTGACTTAGCTTCAGTCTCCTCTATTTTGCTTTTCAACTTTTTAAACATGGTTGTTAGACGTAGTATCGAGCTGATTAAATATGATCATGCTACAGTCAGCAGAAGTTACACGTAGCTAGTGAGCAGCCATGTTGAACCTAGTAAGAGAATAGTATCATATCTTTGGTACTCTGCTGCATGCAGCGCTGAACGATAATGGTGTTGTATGTAACTAGTTTGTACATACAAAAAGGGATACCAGTCTCAATGAGGTAATGCACAATAAACGCTATCAATAGGGTTAGGGTGGGGGCATAAATGTCAAAGTCAAAATTTTTAAACGTCCACTTGGGAAATGATTAACACCAACAGTACAAGCATTATGACACCAAACTTAATGTTGTATCTTTAAATAAACCCCCCACCCCATGAAATTCAAATTTGTTGCTTAAAACCCCCCAAACTGCTACCAAATGAAGATTTTGGTCAAAGTGTACATAAAGAACGGTAAGGGAATTACGGAGTGCAATGAGGATTTCAAGAAGATGTAAAGGAAGTAAGTCAAAAACTGTCACTGGGTTGTCATACTTGCAATTAAGGGAGTGAAATGAATGAAGGGGGGGGGGAGGTGTGTGTGGTGGGGGGGGGGGTCAAAGGTCAGCGGTCAATGAACTATGTCCTAAAATGCCATTTTCTGCCTGTAACTCCAGTTAGGAGTGCTCACTGCTGATGTAATTTGGCAATTAGGTTAAAAAACCTAACAGATAAATATTTTGGCAGGGTTAGAGGGGTCAAAGGTCAAGGTCAAGGGTCAAAGGTCAAGGAACTTTGTCCCAAAATGTCATTTTCTGCCTAAAAGTTGAGTTAGGAGTGCTCACTGTTGATGTAATTTGGCGGTTAGGTTCAAAACGAAAAGAGGGATATTTTAGTAGAGTCACAGGGGTCAAAGGTCAGGGTCAAGGGTCAAAGGTCAATGAACTTTGTGTCAAAATGCCAGTTTCTGACAAAACTTCAGTTAAGGGTGATAACTGTTGGTATAATGAGGTTGTTAACTGCTACATACTAGGCAGAGGCATACCCATCGACTGCGCACAGTTGAACTTCTCTAGTTTTAAATATGTTTTCATTGAAAACCACCTTTTGTCCGATTTTTTATTATAATTTTTTTTTTTTTTGGGGGGGGGGCGCTTGACTTGAGCAATTTAAAGATCCCCGTAGTCCCATTACTAGTGATTACAACAAGCATGTTCCCTGCCTTGCTATTTGGGAAACTGGGAATATACGCACATCGATATGTTTGCCCTCCCCCCCCCCCCCAATATTTTTCATTGGGGTGGCGACTGCCCCCCTCCCCCTTGCCACCTGAGGATTGACGTCCCTGTACCATGCATATAGAAACCTGTCTTTTTTATGCGTATTTCCTAAAAGTTCCTACCGTGGCCCCGGTACCGTGGGGTATCCCCCACCCCCACCCTCCCCGCTTGGTCGCTTAGCTCCATCACAAGTGTGATTACCCTATTACAATTTCCAGATAGGCCTAAATCCTGTACATCTTTTTGAAAACCTGACTACAATCCCTAATACTCTTCATAAAATAAACCTTGAAAAATGTATAATTATCATGCCTAGAATCACTACTTTTCTATATTTTCAAAACCTTGCTACCATGGACGGGGAGTATTCCCGGAGTATATCTCCACCTCCCCATTTCTGAGTACCTCGTTTATGTATTTATATTATAAGAAGTGCAGAATCATTAAATAAACTTTCACTGGTCGGTCGAATCGTGACACGTGTATCCATAGTACATGTAATCAAGTCAGAATTTCCTTTCGGGTATTCCCCAGATTGCACATTTCAAGTCGAAAAATGAAAAAGCTCCCTAACGGGCGTGGACGGGGGACACCCCCACAGGCCCACACCCTCTCCCTGCTCGGTCATTACGCTCCCTCGCAAAGATTGCACCCCAAAATATTTTGGCTCATTACGCCACTGATTACTTGTATGAAATTGAAAAAAAAGGCCATGGTAAAAAATTATTTGGGGGAGGGG
>JZLH01S0072159.1:0-11059 GCA_001188425.1 Eucidaris tribuloides
CGACTGTCAGTATTGTTACTTCCGGGAATTCCCCCGTACTTCCGGACATAGACGTATTACTATCCTGGCAAAAATTAAGTACAGGGAACATCCGTATTCAATTTACCCATCATTATCTGTCAAAATTAGATACAACTTAATTTTAAACCAATTATTAAGACACTTAACATTGTTGGTCTTAAACCTTTAGAAAGACTGCCAAATCCTCCTGGATCGCGATCTTGCGGGCAATTAATGGAAGCATTGATTGATTGACATTGTTGGGGCAAATTGGTGGGGACATTTTACTGTTGAATCTGTGGTAATAATTTGTAGAACGCAAATGTAACAAGTCGGCTTACCATCATGGACATTTAATGTGAATGGTTACAAACAATTGGGATCCCCAGAAAAGGCCAATTGGAGGTGGATTGTGTTGACAGATTCAATGGGAAGATAGGGTGCCTTGCAGTGAAATTAAAAAAAAACACTGATTTTGATGTGCGCATTTTATTATTTGTTAATGTGAGGAATGTTTTGTTGTGGCAAACCATTGTGTGTCATTAAGTCGGAGTAAATTTCACATGTAAACCGCAAAACAAAGAAATACATAAGCAATTTGATTTGTGTACAAATTCAATGGGAATTTTGGCTTAAGTTTGCATTTAAAGTCAGTAAAATTGCGCATTTGAGTTGTTGTGTTCAGGTCAGAAAGCAACGGGCCTAAATGTCGGCTTACTTGTAGATTTTGGATATATGACGGTGAAGAGCTGTGAAAAAAAACAAAATAAAACAAAAGTATTTAAAAAACAAAGAAAATTACATAAGAATAGTCATAAACAAAGAAAAAACAAAGGAAAAGTGTCTTTGAGCCATTGTTGTAAGGAAACAATGTTAATTTAATCCAGAAAGGAAGCTTTTCTGTACTGAAATTATTCAATTCCAAGTTTAATAGCCATTTTATTAGGACAAACATGGACTTATTACTTTGAAGACAACATAAACCATTTGTTAGGGGGGTCGACGTACACTGTCTGAATTCGTCTCAACTTTAGTCAAGTATAACTCTTAACCTGCGACAGACTGATTTGTTAAATCTTATGTATTTGAAAGACAACTAACCAAACATTATGTACAAAAGATTCACGAATTTTTAATTTGTAGGTTTTGTGTAATCGCTGTTCAAATGGGGTCGGACGTACAGTGTGCAAATTTTTGCGCACGATGTACGTCCGACCCCTTCAACCTGTACATCCGACCCCCAAAAGATCAACCTATAGCTGAAACAAGGTAATGCCTGCCAAATTTTTTACTGCAGTTATTTCAAGATTCATCCTTTAGCTAGCAGCCCATATTAAAATTTCAGTACCTGCTTCACACAAATCACAGAGATTTTGGCTTATACTCTAAAAGTGTAAGAACCTGCTTTTGTCTGATGTACGTCCGACCCCTCATATTTTTGCTCATATTTTCTATTCTTCATATTATAGCCTGGTCTTGTTATGGTGTAATGATGACCCAAGTCACATGTTATGATATACTGGAAAATAAAAACCATTGTTATTAAATCAAAGGAGATATGGCTCTTAGATGTGTCCGAATGTACGTCCGACCTTTATGGAATGCCCCAGCTGTACCTTTTTCTTTGGGAGGGGAGGGGGGGGGGAGGTGGGAAGTGGGAGAGGAAAGTGTGAATAATTCCTCAGGATCAGAAGTAAATGCTTGCAGATTTAACCACTGCCAGCTGAACTACTGTACCTTCAGCTTTCATCAAACTCTAACACTTGAGTGTCAGTTCCCTTTAAATTTAACTGCTAGAGGCGGACTTGATCTTGACGAAAAAATCCTCAAGTGTAGATGACAGTGAGAATGAGATGAGAATGATAATTCTACAGCACACACATAGCCTGATGCAATTACAAAGTCTAGTTTTGCGGGTCACGGCAATATATAGTCTGTTGACTACAGTATACGACTCTATAGAAATTGCAAAAAACAAAAAGATTTACTGAACTATCCAAGCAACAATCAGAGTAATTATTTAACCCACTGGGCGCTGAAGACTAAGTACAAGACATCTCCGGCTGCAGTCTATAAAGAACGGTGTTTACATTGAAATGAAATCATTTTAATGGGTTAAATAACTAGATAAATTTCAATCCGTTTTCATTACAACGGTGTACTTTACCTCTCCTCTCGTTCTTTCCAAACACAGCTAAGACGATGCGACGGCCCTTCGCCATTTTGACACTTGCTTTCCTCCGACGCTCCAGTATGTATGTGTTCAACCGACGACAACAACACATGTAATTGGGCAGAACCACGTAATTGGTTGCCAACCTGAAAGCTCATAGGTACAAGCAAGCCAATTACCAGTCCCTTCTAGCACCATAAAGAATACACTCCAATGCAAGTACGGTGTCAGAATCGATGCTTGGAAGATAACTTCATCAAAAGATTTATGTTGAATTTATTTGTACTTCGTTGTTGTCATTGTATGGGGTGACTGTCTTCTTTAGATGGGTGGTATGAACATGATCAATGAGTTACACAGCTCCATCCAATAACAAGTCTGATATCAGCCATATGAACAAGGAAATCCACCACTCTAACTCCCTGGCAATTGAAATAAGAATCCCACAATCCAGTGCACTTTCAAGTTATGGATATCGACCATATTACTTAAATGTCAGCAGGGACCTGCCATTACAGCACAGTGTGAAAAACCAAACAAAACAAGATCCCGTGGGAAAAAGAGGGCTGGTACATCAGGAATAGGAACACATGTGACATCAGCAACACCAAAATAAATGTTACAAATTCATAAAAATATGCAAATAGTTGCTATGATGATACCAGCATGTGCACTCACATGGTTTATATTTGAAAGCCCTCAAAAGTTATTTCGAGAATTAAGTTCAATAGGCTGTATAATCGAGGCGACATTCCGGGGATCACTTGAGACAATATGCTGGTAATTTTGAAACATTCCTGTCATTTTTGTAGCTCGCTTCAGGGACTGTCAATTTGAGTTTTGTTTTATTATTTTCTTTTTTTGACCTTACGTTACTTCTGTTACAAAAGATAAGTAATATTATGTCATCTTTCTTTGCACCAATAGAAAAATACATACATACTATAACAAGACATGTTATAATCCACCACAGCGCTTTTTAAATGTTGTATTCTGTTATGTTTTGTTATATCTTTTTTGTATCTCTGTATAATATTGATTGTTGGAGAAAATACACCTAACTTGAACTTGAACTTGAGTTAAGGTATCATATCTAACTGATCATGCACAAATTTTAAGAAGCAAGTCCAGGAATAAAACCAAACATTTAGTGCGGTATGTCACATATACAGGTCCCGTAGGATTTTTGTGCTAAAATTGATTTTTTTGCTGTTTTGGCTTCTATAGGCTCCAACCTATCCGAAATCAATGGGATGCAAATTTTCAGACCCCTCCATCATTTATTGTCAAAGGTTCCCTTAACCCTATCAACCCCAAGCTATTTGGGGAGCACCACAATTTGACGTCAGACGTCATTATGGGTGTCATTATTGCATCCTTTTTATGATCTTAGTCAAACGAGGATGTTTTTCATCCTGTCATGACAGTGGGCCTTTAGAAAACAAACATGCACGTGTGGAGGGCCATCACATATTGTGGAAAATTTGAGGAAACAATGTTATAATTGATTTTAAAATGATTCTTTTAACTCTACTGTTTTGTTCCGAGTTTTAATGGACCAGCGAAATAAAGATATGCTTTGATCCAAACAGATAGGCCTACATTTGCAGCTATTTTCATTTTACAAATTATAACCAACGTAAAACAAAGAACATCAATTTTATACCCATGTAGTGGTCAACATGCATGCAATCCAACAATGTATAACTACCGGAATGTCATGAATTTCATTTAATGGTGTTTTATGATTTGATATTGAAAAAATCTTTCATACCTACACAGCTAGGGCAACACTGGTTGATCATTTCTGATGATAATCTCCTTGGAAACCTGATTTTTATCAGATCATCTCTCAACAACTACCCCCATACATACCAGTAGCTAAGAGAATTCATTAAGTACTTGAGCCTGTTAAAGTGAGCTGGTTATGGAGTGCTTATGATGTCAAGATGTTGGTTAAAGGCAAAGCGTCTCTTTTGCATGCCGAAAAATTGACTTCCGTAAATGTACTGGTATTTACGAGAAAATACCATGATGTTGGAATGTTCAGCATTGTACAGCAACTCAGTTTTAGTGGAATTATAGCAACCTTTGCTTTAGACTTTGATTTGAATTATTGCCTTGTACAGTAGATACAGAAATTCCATTGGTTAACCAGTCCTTTTTCAGATACAGTTCATGTGTGTTCATCAAAATTATGCGACAGTTAGAATTTATAAATGGAAAAATATGCAGATGTCTCATCTAAACTAAGGCCTCCATTTTTCCGTTTTACAAAATCAAAATTCCGTTTTTCAAATTTTCCATTTTCCGTGATTTTCCGCATTACTCAAAATCATGTATATAAACACTATTTATAACCTAATACTTGCATGATTACAACTCGACCGGCCTCAGTGGAATGTAGCAGCCGTAGTCATACCGTATGGTAATGACAAAGATGCAGGAAGAGGGCATGCAGGGAGGTTTGCAAGGGTCCAAAGTTTCTCTCATGCTTGATAGTGGTATTATTTAGTTCAAAGTTCATATCACACCAATAACAGTTTCTGAATATCTTTCGTTGTTTAAAATAATTATAAAAAATCTCGGGGGTGGGGGGGGAGGGGGGATTACGGGGTACCCCGAGATTTTCGACTATGTTTTACATTATAGCATCTGAAGGGTTAATAAGGTATTAAGTTTATCCTCATTACACCTCATCAGAAAGATCAGACTCTGCTCTTTCTGATGAAGTATAACTCGGATAACCTTAAGACCTACCTTATTAACCCTTTGGAATGTAAAATATAGTCGAAAATCCTGGGGGTACCCCGTAATCTCGGGGGTCCCCCCCAAATTTTTCATTAATCAATTAAAAAAAACTGAAGATATTCAGAATCTGTTATTGGTGTGAATACGACCTTTGGACATAAAGCTTTCTAAAAAAAAAATCCCCAAAACTAAACTTGGGCTTTAAAGGTATTTGCTAACATTTACCACAGTTAAAAAAATCTGAGCCACATGATTCCCCATGCTACCATTGTCTTTGATGAGGTCTAAAAATGAAGCCCTGAAAAAATTGTATTTCAAAATGATTATTTAGTGCTCTAAAAAAGTGAAAATCGTAAGTTGACCAGATTCACTTGCCCATTTCCTCCCATAGACTTACTGTGTGTACACCTAGGCTATTAAAACTCACCCCGAGTTTTAATTGTTTATTCATGCATAACTTGCCATTGACAGTGTAACTTTCCAAACTTTTGTATTCTAGGGTGTTTATTTGTCTATTTGAAATATATTCAGAATCTGTTATTGGTGTGATACGACCTTTGGACATAAAGCTTTCTAAAAAAAAAATCCCCAAAACTAAACTTGGGCTTTAAAGGTATTTGCTAACATTTACCACAGTTAAAAAAATCTGAGCCACATGATTCCCCATGCTACCATTGTCTTTGATGAGGTCTAAAAATGAAGCCCTGAAAAAATTGTATTTCAAAATGATTATTTAGTGCTCTAAAAAAGTGAAAATCGTAAGTTGACCAGATTCACTTGCCCATTTCCTCCCATAGACTTACTGTGTGTACACCTAGGCTATTAAAACTCGCCCCGAGTTTTAATTGTTTATTCATGCATAACTTGCCATTGACAGTGTAACTTTCCAAACTTTTGTATTCTAGGGTGTTTATTTGTCTATTTGAACACTGCTATGTAGCTCAGATATCAAAGTTTGACAATTTTTTTAATTGAAGCTCCACAATGTTAGCCTATCACTTTAATATATGTTTATTTTGTAATTTACTACCAATTTTAAAGTTATTACTTCAGCATTTCATGATTTCCTATTTTCCGCATTACACTTCCCATTTCCGCGATTTTTCTCCATTTTCCGTATCGCGGAAAAATGGAGGACGTAATCTAGACCAATACATGATTACTAAAATACTACTACTGAACTGACTTAGCTCAGTGAGTATCACACGAACTCTAACCATGGACCTACAATGGTCACTTTGTTACTCTTTGGTGCATTTTTCAAATTCCAGGTGATTGCTGATCTTCAGATTTCAAAAACAAGTCCTTTGTAAATGGCCCAAGGCCATGAGCAATGTTTTGCTGTTCTGTGAGTCGTGCGTGCGGGAGGGGTGCAAATGAGATTCCTTGCCTTTCAAGTGAGCTGGTGATGGGGTGCTTTAGTGTCAAGAGGTGGGTTAATAGAGTGTGACCTGGTGGAGGAGGTGTCTTTCAAGAAAAGGGAGGCAATCCCCCTAATCATTCCAGGGCCCTTGGCCCCTAGACCCTCACTCATCAGCCAGACTCTGATGGGGAAACCACATTATTTCCCCCACTAGGCCAGCCAGGCCAGGCCAGGCCAGCTAAATAGCTGTAGCATGGATGGGATGAGAGCAGGATGTTCGAACTTGTACCATGGAATTGAGGCAGGAATAAAATCCATTTTATACAGGGATTTTGCCTTCATTTTTACTAATGGTCTTTGTATGCACTACAGAAAAACTAATTATTGTGAGTGTGGTAAATTAAAGAGTTTTAACTTGCAAATCCTGCAAACCTGCAAATCAACACATCAAATACAAAATATTACAGAGGAATTCTGGGCTTATGGCAAGTTGATTTTAAAAATCAGTGAAACTTACATGTACCAGTGGAAGTTTGACAAAAACTGGGTAAATATCAGTACAGTTATTATTTTTGAAAAGTCTTCCAATCATTACAAATTGGCAAAACCGCATTGTTTAAAGATTGGGTTAGGGATTTGCAAGTCCATTACTTCCCTTCATTTATCAATACCAAAGCGGTAGTTTAGTACTTACAAATTGGTTGAAAGCTGAAGATCCATAACGTCATGATTGTTGTTTTATGAGCAAAACTAATAACGACATTGTTTACCAGAATGTTGTCTTCCTGTGATTCAATTTGCTCAAAATGCGCATTGCGTTTACTGTGCACCGATCAGACGAGCAGAGCGCTCATGATTGGTCAAATCGGCTATCCCCGCGACCTTTGGCATAACGGCTGATTCGACCATTTTGGAACGGCAACGTGCACGTTTGGACGTCAGCGGATTTTTCAATTGCTCTGAGCAAATGGAAAAAGGATGAAGTTTAACCGTCCAGATTTTAACCAAAACTCAATATTTTACCCCAAGTCTCTATGAGAGGTGTTTATTTATATTAATCTGCACATTGGATATGATTTCAGCTGATTTGATTCATATAGATGTTTTTTGACGTGCAAATCAATAACCCAATCTTTAATACACATAACCCTCTATTTGCTTTGTACACAAAATATAACCTTTTTGTCCCTGAAGAAACATTTTCTTCCTTTCTGTAATCCACATATTTTATTACATTCTTATATGATTTCATGTGTGAAGTAGGCCCAAGTATAGGCCTATGTTCTGGCTTAAACATTCAAGAAAATAAAACTATAGCAATATTTTCCACAGAAAACAAATTATGTGAATGTCACAATGTTACCAATTTTGTGATCTTTAGAATTTTACTGTCAAAAATTCATATCTGTATTCAGATTTACACAATTTTTCTACACTTTCACTGATGTATTTCCCCAACTTTCTGTTTTTTTCAAAGTAACTTCTTTCAGTCTGATTTCCCGGCTTTAATATCAACATCAGAAACACATCTTCAATTCGTATTTCAACATTTTACCTTCACTTTCAAAAATAGTGTGCTGCTTTCAAAGCTGTGTTATGTGTGCAGTAATGCAGTTACAAGTACACCTCTTCAACAACAGAAAGGACACACGAACATGAGAACGTAGTCATTTGTTTACTCACAAAAAACAGAATGACGCAGAAGATGAATTGCCAATTCTAAGGATTCACCACATGCTGCCAAACAAATAATAGAATGAACTACAGGAAATAAAACATGCAGATCAACACAATGAACCATACTCTGTCGTCCAACCAGAGAAGATTGAATGATGCATGCCCAGTTGATTGTTTCCACTCAGGTTAGGACTTTTCCAAAAATAACAAGACCTTCAAAAGGGTTAAATTGCTCACAGATCTTGTGTTTTGCCTGACGCCAGTAAGCTGCCCCTAAGATGTGGCTGACCTTTAGCAAGGCCTATGGACGATGTTTGCGTACACCTAAAAGAGCGGGATCAGCTGCTTTGGGATACTGTGAAGTGATATGATTGCACCTTGCATTTGCCCCCATCTCGACCCCCCCCCCAAACACCCCCACCACACCCCCCCCCCAAAAAAAAATAAGTAAATAAAGGAGAGTACATAGAAACATATGTTCTGATCAACGTCAATTGTTACAGCAAGGAGCACAAATGTTTCACAGTCCAAACATTGTTCACACTGTCACTCCCTTACATCCTAGGACCTGGCTGCCACAGTGTACTGTGTATTTGTTAGTCTGTGTTTGCCGATCCATAAATCATTAACAAAGTGGTAAAATATGATTTTAGTTCATTTGAAATGTATTTCCATTTCATATACACAATAAAACCCCAACACCTTTTTTTTCCACCGATAACCACAGTATGTTCAACAAAAAATACAACTATCACTTGCATTTTATAAATAATGCTTCTGAAAGCAAATTTGATTGAATAAAAAAAAGTTTTCTTTGAGCCTGAATGGATGTCCACCTACGGTAAATCATTAGTTTAGGTCAAGACAAGGCTCGATATGAATAATGTGGGAGCACAGAACTTTTTTCTACTAATTATTCACATGTACACTACTGTATCCCTTGCATGTAATGGTAATGGTGAAATCAATACACCAAATTAGTGGTTAACAAACTTTAAAATCTCAATAAACCATAACAATGTTTTGAAAGCTGGTCGTACTGTGGTTATGCAGCTGCCCCCTCTTACTTCAATCCCACCAATTAATTCATTTTTACTTTATTGATTTTGTGAATGATTTTGTTGTAGACATAGCTAACACCCATTTTAATTAATTAGCCAGTGGCAGTTATTGCAGATAGAGTGACATCCTATTAGAATCTAACTGTGTATGCCTATTGGGCTTTGTGGCTGTGGTACAGGGTAGGTAAAGTCAAGTATTTAATGATCCTTGTCCGATATTGACTATGGAAATGGACTTAGGCCAGATTTACACCAAAAGGCCGGCCCGAGGCCGGCCTCGGGCCGGCCTAAATTGGAGGCCCGAGGCCCGCAATTTTGTGCATTTACACCAAATATTAGGCCGGCCCGAGGCCCCCTTTCCAAACTCGCCGCATTGTGTCTCCCTACTAGAAATCAGCATTTCCTTCGTGCGCGATTCCATACACAACTCTCGTAAGAGAGTCGATGAAAATTTTTTTTGGTCAGGAATGAGATTGTGAAGTAGCTAATAAACAGCAATATTTTTCATTATAGTGTTGATGTTGATACAACATAATGCAGTTCGAACAACTGTATAAAGACAAAAATGGATACTTATAAAGGATATAATAGTTCATGTATTTTGATGTCCTTTTTATCAAATTAACGAGGGTTTGATTGGTTTGATTCACAGTTCACCACACGCTTCACACACCGGAAGTACGGTCCGGGCATTGTTTGGGCATTGTGTATTACGTAAAGCGCCGCATGCACGTGTAAATTGGGGCCCGAGGTCCTCGCTTTTGCCATTTACACCAAATATAGGCGGCCCGAGGCCGGCCGTCGGCCGCCCCGAGACTACGCTCCAGAGGTGTCCCAAATCGGGAGGCGCTCGGCGCTCCTTTCATTTACAGACCAAGCTTAGGCCCGGCCTAAAAGCTGGTGTAAATCGGGTCTCATGTAGCATGACTGAAATGTAGGGTATGCCATGGAAATGTCACCTATCTATGACCTAAACAGTTTTTTCTTTTTTTGTTTTGCTTGCTGCAAATGTTGAAAAATACTGCTTAATACCGACAGTGTTTCACATAGTTGGCACATTATTTTCAAAGTTGCATGGATGAATGATCAAGCCTACATCCTGTAGTATGTGCATATGTATTTAATTGCTTGCAAGGACACATGGACACAATATTTTTAGTTTTGAATACATGTACATGTAGCACTACCAGCAATCAAGTTCATATACATCAGTTGGTCTTAGTTGCAGACTACAACACTGCATCAATGATGTAATCACAAATGAATTGAAATGACCACGGGTATAAAGTCAGACAACATGACAAGATATACAAAACATACAAGGGGATGATGTTCAAACTCGTGATTCAGGTTTGAGCTGCATAAACAGGCATATGAAATAAATTGGAGCCAGCTGCCAGACACAATATCAAATTCTGATGCCATAAATTTGAGCAATGTCTAGATTTTTCAAATGAAAAGTACAGCGGGCATATACATGTATTATCACATTTTAAACAAAGATCATACCCCCATCTTATATAACATCAATAAATCACAAAAATGGTTGAAGTCACAAGAATCATGTTATAAACCTCCAAGTGTGATAAATACCATGATCATGTTTCTTTTAATTTAAATAGTAAATCTATCTGGGACACAGGTCTCTGAGTAAGAGGAGGTTTTGGCCTAAGCAACAGGTATTGTTATTAAATTGCCACCAATAAATTTAAAGAGTTGGACTTGTGATCACAAATAAATGGTGATCAACACAATTATATTTTGAGGTGTCAAAACATTTGAAAGGAATTTATTGCTCTCAGATATCACTTTTCACTCAGGGAAAGAGAAACATGAGTGAAAATTTTGAAAACCAAAGAAACTCACACACACACACACACACACACACACACACACACACACAACACAACACACACACACACACAACACACACACACACACACACACACACACACACACACACACACACACACACACACACACACACACACACAACACACACACACACACACACACCACACATGCGCGCGCGCG
>JZLH01S0072194.1:6740-34029 GCA_001188425.1 Eucidaris tribuloides
AAGGGTTGTTTTTCACAGTCGGGCGATGTACTTGCGTACATTGAAAAGGGTATCAAAATCGCCAAAATCAGGAAAAAAGGGTATACTTATAACAGAATGTTTCTATAAAAGGGTATCTTTTCAGACTTGATTACTTGTTTAGGGTCCATTTTGAAAGTCCATACACGTGCATGGTATACACCTTGTAATAACACTGACCCCCCCCCCCTCCGATGCCCCTTTATTTGTACATGGTTTCCTCCAGCATTCTATGGTTGATGTAGAAGTGGATGCTTCCATTTAAGAATTTAGGGTGTTATGAGTTACCGGTAATACTTTCTGGTGATTTGTCCAATTATCTGCATGTCCTCATTGTCTCATTATGATACAAAAATGTATGCATTTGAAAAGAGCTTCATAATTACATATCAAATGTCCAATTTGTAAAACTGTATTCATATATATATATAACAATAAATACTGTATATTCAATTATATCTAACATTGGAAGCAGATTTCTGCCAAGTTAATGAACATTATATTATGAAGTATTTACAATTCACATTCTAATCAGAGTAGAAATATAAATAATCAACTGAGCTAATATTTTGTGATTTTTATCTACTTCTCATCATGATGGGATGTTTTTCTGGAAGTGCATCCGTTTGAAGGGATCTAATAGGGATCATGATTTTTTTCCTATGTTCTAAAAGCTCAAATTCTATATGTTCTTTGATATCCTATAGATATACAGGTATACAAAACATATATCTTCTGTGAAATTTCAATTGTATCGGTACAGGTATAGATACGAACATATATCTTCTGTAAAATGTCATATTTTCTATTAATTTGCCGTGACTTTTGTCTGTTTTCTGTATGACAGATACCTTAACCCTTTGGGGATGACAGGCTTGTACAGAAGCCCAGTAAATCACACACTCAGGGATGAATTTCTTCCACAGAAGCCCAGAAAATATGATAACTTTTTCACTCAAACTAAAAGTTATAATTGCCTCAATGCTTGTGTCCCACAAAATTATTTTTGACCAATATAGATGAAGAAAAAAAATCATCTTTTGGTATGTGATGTACTGGGCTTCTGTACAAGCCCGTCGCCCCAAAGGGTTTAATATCTCATAAGTCATACAGATATACTGAAATTTCATGTTTTCTTTTCATTTGCCGTGATTTTTTTTCTGCGTTCTCTATAACGGATACCTTTGCATTCTGTAGAACAGATACCTTATGGCCTAAAATTTAATTCAAGATTGTAACCAGCTTTTAATTTCATTGACGCTTCCATTTACAGTAGGTTTCATGCCAGCTGGTGTGATCGCCTCTAGGCTTTAGCCCCCATAGTCCCATTGGAAACAAATGATGTATTAGGTAAGTGGTGTTTTGGAATTGTAGGTTTCAGAGGGTTAAATGGACAAACACCTGACCTTGACCAGCTAAGTGACACTTTTGCAAAAGTATAAACAAATCTCATACCATACAGCCAAGCTTTGAAATGAACTGTCTATGCAGTGTCAGAGCAGATATCATTTCCGGCTATTTCCAGAACTGGTTAACCTACCATAAAAACCAGGCAGTTTTCAGTTTTCAGTTAACCTAAAAACATCATTTGAACTTTTTTCTCTGAAAAAGCATATTCTTTTCCCTCGAAATAACCGTGCCAACACGGTAGCGTTCAAGGTAAAATAATATTTTTGCTTCACAACTACTGTTTCCTGATCAAATATCTGGATAGCGATGAAATTACTTGAAACTTTGTCATTATATCAACATCTTTTTGCAAATTGACAAAAGTGAGCAATTGTTTCTGCAGCAAAATTACCTAAAACGATTAGCTGAAACCCACATATCAAAACACTTAAGGATCTTCACAGTCAGTTATGGTTGGTTAACCATTTTCATATAGAACTTGTGTGCATACTCCTCCTGAATGTTTATTTTCAACTTTTTCTCATTTTGGTATGAACAGAGACGATTCAACAGGATATGTTATTAGAATCAAATTAACAACACTTCAATCAACAAACCTATATGTGATTGTGTCTTGCGCTGTTATGGCGAAGGAGAAATACAACACTACATACTATAATTCCTGTACCTGCATTCATATGTCACTTGCACTGACGTTGCTGCTCTTGTTCTTGTGGGGTCTAGTAATCTACTGAATACTGCTTCTCTGAGCTGGACTGCCGGACATTGCTCTCCCGCCACCTCTTGAAGCTATACCACACCCCGACAGCGTAACTGACCAGAGCGACAAACCCAAACACCTGATGATGATGGCAAGAGATATATCCATGAAAAGAGAGAAAGAAACAGACACGGAGAGAGAGATACAGACGTGGAGAGAAAGCAACAGACATGGAGAGACAGATGAAGAGAAGCAAAATAGAGAAAGTGATCGCATGCGTTCCATTTTTTTTAGATAGGATAGGACCCCTATACCTAATATAGTAGAATATGTTTCATTTAGAATGGGATATTATATCAGTAAAAAGCTTGTATTTTAATATGTCAAATTAATGTTTACACCATATTTGTTGGACGAGTTTATGATGACTCTGTGCTTGCACAGGTTTTTTCCAATCTAGCAAATTGTCTTTTAAGTCATTATCTCAATATTAGATATTACCGTTCACACGAGATTGAAAAATTCCCCATAGACTTTGTACACGGCCCACCCGGTTCCCGTTAGCAAAGAGTTATAGATTTTCGACGATTTTTCTTAATCATAGTTTGAGGAGTTAAGGGTGTGCACAAGTTTCCCATTAGTGTAGCAGGTACTTATGTTTTAATTTTGAAGAGCAAAAAAATTTTTTTTTTCTTGGTATAGCAAATACTATGAATAATCATTCAAGGACATATATGGAATAAGGAGCTTGAAATTTATATACGTATTGTATTACTTGTGGAATTTGCACATACGAATCACGGCAAACATAGGCCAACTTTATGAATCCTAAGAACCAATAAAATGATTTCACACACATTCATGACAACTTTCACAGTATCCGAAAGTGTACCCGATACCGAGCAAAGAAATATGAATCAGTTACTTTGCAGATAAAAGAAACGATCTTGTCTACAAGAGTCGCATCTGGTTATTAGAGAAGAAAATAAGATTGAAAGAATGGTCAAGATTTGCTGAGGATTGGCAGGTATTACTGAAATGGATGTGTGTGAAGTAATTAACTGAAAAAAGCTTTGCATGATAATATTCAATATTTTCTGGCTTTTGGGTGCAGGAAGGAAAACTTAATTTATCAATGAACATCCATTATCACTTTTTTATCCGTACAGGTCTCTATATCATATTTTAAATTAAAATTTGCCCATTTGTATTTTTTCTCAAAATTTGGTTTCACTGGTGCTTGACATTAAATATGATACGTTAACATCAGGAGTGAAGAGAGTGAAAATTTCTTGCAGCTTCATCAAGAACTTTACAAGATATTCATAATATCCTCTCAACTTAGACATTATTGTAAATGCACAATTAACTTAGAAAAGTTTCGATGCGCAGTCGATGGGTATGCTCCGCCTGTCACGTCATTATGTAGGACCTAACAACTTTATATCAACAGTCAGCACTCCTAACAAGTTATAGGTTTGACAAGTTTCATTTGATCTTTGAACCTTTGCTGCGTTGCTCTGTTGATTCTCAATATTTGTCTTTGGTTTGAACTAGCCGCCAATTACTCAACAGAGAGACTCTTCTGAACTTTAATATGGCAGAAAATAGCATTTTTGGAGAAAGTTCATGCCATTGAACTTGGGGGGGAGGGGGGGGGGGGGGCTTTGAACTTTGATCCCTGTTGATCGTTATCCAAAATATTGTCTTTTGGTTGAAACTAACCACAAATTAACAGTGAACACTCTTTACGGAATCTTACATGTATAGGCAGAAATGGAATTTAGGATAATTCATTGACTTTGACTGACGCCATCGATCTTTGACCCGTGACTCTACCAAAATATTTGTCTTTTTGGTTTTGATATCTAACACAAATTATATCATCAACAGTGAGAATCCTAACTAGTTATAGGCCGAAAACAAGATTTTGGGAAGGTCATTTGGACTTTGCCCCTTGACTTTGACCCTGTGCTCTACAAATATTTGTCTTTTGTTTTTTACTAGCCACACATTTTATAAACAGTTGGCACTCTAACTGGATTATTAGGCAGAAAATGGCATGTTGGACAAGTTCATTGACTTTTGACCCTTTTGACCTGACAGTTGTGCCAAATCTATATAAGTCACCTTGTGGTGGTCTAGCCCTTGGTCCAAGTTCATAATCCTCTTAGCGTTACTCAAGTAATTTGTTCACAAGAAAGTGTGGACGCACGGACGTACGGACCCATGGACGTACGGACGTACGGACGTACGGACGGACAACCCGAAAACATAATGCCTCCGGCTCCCTTACGGCGGAGGCATAAAAAAAATGATGACATCTAATGAAAATAAAATGTTCACTTGGCCTTCACAACATAATACATGTATGTTTGAATTCAGCTTTTTCATTTTATAAATCAAATATGAAATTTTAAAACTGTCGACAAGATCCCCCTTTTTCACACTGCAAGGGCAAACACTGTAGAGTACAAAATGCATTTTTAGAAATTGCATGCTCAAAATACGATAGAAATAAGAAACAAACATTCATGTGAAGTAATAAGTCATTATAATATAAGCATATATGATTCAACTCATTCCAATGGTAGACAGATATGAAAATAATTGATAAGACTAAAGCACTTGGGTACAAGTCCATTTGAAGAGAGTTAATACTTACCAATACTAACCATGCTTACATGTACCCTGTGCTTTGGACAACTTTTATTTTTAATTTACTATTATATCTAGTTACACATCACATGTGTTGCTTAGAAAATTTGCAAGGTCAATAAACTACATGTCATGGATTTACATGTATTATAGTTTGTCTGTTAAAAAAAATGCTTCAAGAAAGTTTAAAGGGAACCAACACCCTGAGTAATTTATTTGCTATACATGTAGAATATATTTTTGCCATGCCCTCTGCAAAAGATTAGCATTGATAATTACTCCGTTCTTTATTTATTGAGGTTTGAATGTGAATTTCTAACAACAAATAAAGTAAAAAAACGACTTGGCATAGACTACTCGATCACCCGATACTATCAATCGATCGATCGCGCTATCGATATTTTTTCTGTCAAATGTCTTGATCGATAACAGTACTGCCGTTTAACGTTTGGCTAGAGTGCCGCAGATACGACGGTCCAGGGACCTGTTAAGTTCACTGTCGTCGGTCAATTTTACTGGTCCGACCTAGCCAGTTGAAATAAAAACGTTTATACAGGGTGGCCCAGAAAGAATGCTACGAGTATGATCGCTAATTTCTTCACCATTATCGGCAAGATGCTATTAATTTTTATTTCGTTGGTTAGACCATTCTTTTTCCAATAAAATGATACCAAGATCATTGATCGTGAGTAAGGCGTTTTGATTCTAGGGCCATTTTGCGGAAGCAATGCAATTTCCCAAATTTGCCAATTTTCAACAGCGGCGGTCATCGGAACGCCGAGACATTCTGGACTCCCAGCTTGATATATTGCCCAAACCGCAATGACAAAAGAGCTGGAATGCCCTCGCTTTCATAAGGAAGACGATGTGAGCTACAGCTCCATTGTTATCACGGTTTGGGCGATATAGCAAGCTGAGACGCCAGAATATCTCGGCATTCCGATGACCGCCGCTGATGAAAAATTGGAAAATTTGGAAATTGCATTGCTTCCGAAAAATGGCCCTAGAATCAAAACGCCTTACTCAAAATCAATGATCTTGGTATCATTTTATTGGAAAAAGAATGTTCTAACCAACAAATTAAAAATCAGTGACATTTTGCCAATAATGCTGAAGAAATAAGTGATCATACTCGTAGCATTCTTTCTGGGCCACGCTGTATATCGAGGAAAAAGGGTGCACATAAATTACATTTAGCTCCACATCACGCTAAACAGAAATGTCAGGTGTAGTTGTTTCCCGATCGGAAATAAATTATGGATTGGATACAGACCTATTCATTCAGATTCATATGATACTAAAACAAATTTCGGGTGCTTGCTTGAGTGGTAATATTCGGCTCCATATGATGCAAAAATTAAGTGTGACATACAAAAATCATGTAGGCCCTACGGATCAGTTTATATTTGTGGGTACGGTATAGTGTTCTACTCCCTGCGCCTTTTTTATGAACTTGAATATACGTCTGCAGTGATTTGTCTTAATAGGGACGCTGTGTTAATGGCAAAAAAAATGTCAACAAGTATTTTTTTATCAAAAGACCCGGATCCTGTTTGTGCTATTCTTGCGTGAGTAGCGGCGGGAATGGTATTGACATTTTATTAGCCGCATGTAGCAACCTGTACTGAATAAACTTGTGCAAATTACTTCACTTATTGAAAAACGGTAATTTAAAGAAAAAGTCTGCAACAAAAGGACGGGCGTGCGTCGCGTATATTGCATGAAGAAGAAGAGATTCTGCAAAATGTTGTATCACCACCAGAAACCGTTCAGTCTACCACCCCACCACTCGGCGGCGTTTTGCCGGCGAGGCATGCAGCGCTCAGTGGGACATTACTCGCACCACAAATACTAAGTTTGACCGACTTTCCTCCAAATAATAATCAATAGCCTCGGATTGTGGCATTTAGATACAGGAAGCTATTATAGGCATAAAAAATGTTTTTTATGCCAAAACTATGTCATATCATTATATCATCCCTCAATACAGGCTTCTGTCTTTATCCATTTTATGTTCAATTACCCGCGGCAATTGCCTCGCTGTAAGCTCGACAGCCGAGTTGAGCCTGTGCAAGTGCACGCGAGTTTCTCAAGCGAGCCAATTGACAATTGCGTTCGCACTTTCGGCGGAGTCTCGACCCTTGAAACGGTCGCTGTTTGCGACCAAAAAGTCTCACACTTAGCGACTTTTTTGGATGAAGACTGTTTGAGATAGACTGGCTGAAACTTTGCAACGTTTATTGATCAGGAACTCGACACGGTGTGGCGTATTGCGTACACACAGATCAATCATGAACTCCGATAATTTTGGTAAAAACGTACGCGTATAGCCAGAACGCGCACACATATAACCGGCGTTTACGGAACTGAGATTGAACGCGTGGAACTGAGTTCCAAATTATTATTATCAAAATATGATCACTTCACGAGGTATGACATCTGTCTAGTGGTTATTTGTTGTGTATTCTAGCTGTACACAAATTTGATTTTCAGGGTGTTGGTACCCTTTAAGGCATTTCTAGTTCAGTTGTATGCTTTTCAAAGATAAGCAAATACAAGTTTCAGCAATTTTGATACTGTAGTTCACATGAAGAACAAACAGGTTTACAAGAAATAGATAAATGAAAGCATAACTCCTGACCTTTTGAAATTAAATATTTATAATTATCATTTTGTTTTGATTTTTTATGTTTGAAAGAAAGCTGAAGTAACACACTAGTAAAGACAGCATTTGCAAATTTCATGGTGAGGAAAATTTCAGTCTGGGTAACTCAAAGTAGAAAGCTATGCACCACACAGCACAATAACACTTGAATTTACACTTAGTCAAATGACTTCTACAAATAAAGATTTTTTTCTTTAACTTTCAAATTAAATCCCACTGTGACCAATTAATCAAATAATGATGATAATAAACTTATAATGCACAAAAACTATTCACTCTACTGGACTCCAATTAATTGCCCCTAATGCAATTACCTTTCAAACAAAGGTTGTCCCTAACAACCTGACAGCTTGCCCAAGGTGTGCCCAACATAGCAACAACTAATGTATGCATATTGGTTTCCAAGAAATGATATGTATTCATTGTAAACAGGTGTATGGAATGTGGAGTGCTACTAGGCCCCCAAGGAAGAAAAATCCATAAATTTGAATATGATTGGTAAATTGGTCTAATCCCCAGGTGACTGACAGAAAAAAAATGCCACTGTATTATGCACAGCACATATCACAAGGACCTTATAGTATTCAATGTTACTGGTATGTAAAGAATCCGTGTTAATTTCAAAACTAAGGAAGAGACGCATTACTGCAGAGACACAATGATCAATCAATGCAAAACTGCTGGTATGGATATAGCCTGAATATTTTGCAAGGCCATTACTCTTTTTTTGAAGTTTAAGTGTCTCATGGTAAGAGTTCTCAAACCCGGTAGTATTACCACCATTGACAGATTAATGGTCATTCATATCACTTGACCATACTTGTCTGGAATTTTTATTTTGAACAAAAAGAAAAAATCAGGAAGTTTTGTTCATATAAGATTAAGTTTTCACATTTTATTTTCAATCAGTTGAAGGCTTGCAACTTACTTTTTTATCTTTTAATAAAGAATAATGCCTAATTCAGTCATCACAGTTTGAATGATGTCTGAAAGTGAACCTTTTATTTGCAATTTTGCATGATCTACATGTATCAATGTCACATCTCCTTCTACTGCTGAAAGTTCCAAGTCAAGTCTGTTGTTTTAATTATCATGCAGTTTCACTCTCAACTGTGATTTAATTTGCAGCAATTTGACAAATAATGCCAAAATTGCCACCACTAATTCTACATAATGTCACATTTTCCACAAGTGAACAGCTTGATCTCTTAAACATGATTCAGAAGGCAAAGCTTAAAGTGACCCTTCATCAACTTCCACTGGAATACAGGCACAGCCACATGCGAGTCCAACCGGCAGGTGTTGATTTGATCAATAAGATAACTATTAACACATCCATCCTCAGTCTCTAGAATATCAAATTCTAATTACATTGTCTACAAAGATTTTTATTCTCATGTGTACAGTCAGTAGCTCTAATCTTCACGATTGCAATCGTTTTTGCAATCACGTATGGTCCACATATGAAAATGGTCTTAGATCAGGGAAAAAAATTAATCTTTTCTTTTCGGGGACTATTTTTTCCATTTCAGTGCTTTCGAAATATTCTTTTGTATTAAACCCTATGGCAATTTATGGGGGATGTTTTGCACATTTTGGGGGCTCTGTTGGCCATTTCGGGGCGACTTCGCCCTGAGCCCCCGTGTATTTTTTCCCCTGTCTTAGATACATATTTTCCCCTGTTGGAAAGAAGAGAAAGACTGACAGAACACGATGAATAACAATAGGCTAGGCATTGGAACCAAGACGGTTTGGGGGAGGGGGGTCCTCATCAGGTCTAACCCCAAAACAGGTTGTACCCGAGACCACAGGTTCCGAGACCGAGGCCACCCCAAAACACAACCTTTCCATAGGGTTTGTACATGGGACTCGGTCCGAGACCAAGACCAAGACCACCAGAAATTGGCCTTGAGGCCGGCCTGGGATACAATACCGCACTGGAGCCCCACCCCACCCCACCCCACCCAACCCCACCCCACCCCACCCCCAACCATTCCAGTTCCAATACCAACAATAATGTCTGCCCAGCAAAAGATGAAATATGTTCAGGAAGAAGCAAAATCGCAGCATGCAAAGACAAACTCTGCACCACCTGGACTACAAAGTGGAGAAGAGAAGAAACAAAATTAATGATATCGTAATTCTATGATGTAAACTATCATTTAAAGAAAGAGAAGCCACACAGATAAGATGATACATAGCACCCCAAGATGCACCTATTCTGTAGCATGCTAAGACAAACTCTGCACCACCTGGACTATCAAGGGGAAAAATAGGGAAAAAAAATTGAGATCAAAATTCTATGATGTGAATTATTTTTCTAAAGAGAGAGAAGCCACACAGAAAAGATTATGTCACATAGATGTAGCACCCACAGTTCAATGAATAAAAAGATGCTTTGGTCCCCTTAGTGCAAAGGCATAGAAAGTAAAATCATTTAATAAAATACAATATCATCATTGAAAAAATTGAAACATTTATAATGCAATGGCAAAGAGAGTTTACATGACATGACAAGCAGGGAAAATCAGTGCCATCTACAGCAATAAAAATGTGCAGAGTTTCAGACAGATATGACTAGGTTGTGCTTATTTATTTCCCATGTGTTGTAATGACATTCAAAAGTAAACTGACAAGCAATTTGACAAAAGTACAATTGAAACCAGGAAAAGACAGCATGCAATTAACAGAACAAGGGCAGTTTAACAGACTGACAGTCTCTACGAGTTGGTAACGTCATAACTGTCTAAAGTTTTGGGTTCTATGACATTTACTTGTCCTTTCAAACACAACCATGTAGTCTGATCAAAGTTTGAATCTTTTTCAATGGGGCTTCTACAATTAAAGGACAACAGCAGCAGCAAGTAACTATCCCAATAACAAGTGATAATGCACACGATAGATCTACCAAAATGGCACAAATTGAGTATGCAATATTCTCCAATCATTAAAAGATACAGATTCTCTAAAATTATAATTATCATGGTGTTAGAGTTTGCAACAAACATATTTATGGTTATCAATTATCTACATTATAACTGCATAATTGATAATAGATTTGGCGTTTGCTTCATAGCAAGGGACTTACATATCTCTATGTTGTATGACTCAAGTGATGTTACATTTACTGAAGTATTACTTGAGATTCATCATGGTTATTTGCACATAATCATTATTGCACTTTCTTGATTGCACTTAACATTACAGATCATATGAAATCATATAACAATAGGCAAAATCTATATTTAAGAAATGTAACTTAAGTCTGATTAAATAACAATGTGTAATTAAAGCAATGGCAATATTTGTACATGTGTATTACATAATTTCCTTTTATCACTTGCCCATAACTTATTCACACTGTATCCTCACTCTATAAATTTTGTTTACTAGATCTCCTAAACACAAATAGTCATAGCATTAGCAGAGATGCCAACCCCAAAGAATATTTTTTCACAGAATATTTATCCAATTTGTCAGTAACAAATCTTTCTATAGTATAGTCTAGTTAACTCGTTGCCTACAAGATTCTGAAAATCCTATAGATGCAATCCGAGCCAGGGCAGTCTGTGATTTGTTCCATTAGTCTATTGATAATCCCATGAGAAGGATGGGAAGGGGGGGGGACAGGGGAATAGCCACAATATGGGTGCTCAGTCTCATATCTGATTGTTCATAACTAAAATGGAAATTTTTCAGTTCAGTGATGATTTCTGCCCTCTCCTTAATTCAAGCTGGAAGACAGAATGCAGGATTAGATCAGCATTTGAAGGATTGGGGAGGCACAGTGTCAGCTCAAGGTGCAACATAATTTATGGTACAGGTAAATCCAACAAATGGTTTATTGGAATATACAACAGAACACTTTTGTTTGACACATGGATTAAGTTTTAGAAATATGTGAATTAATGATTGGGCCTTTATTAAGGTTTATACACACATGTGATGTCATCTACTTAAGATGTGAGGTGTATAGAATAGATTTTTTTAAACCCATTGACCAGAAGATTCTTAGAGTTACTACACAGTGTTAAGAAGTCATCTCCCCTAACATTCAATGAGTTAATTTGATGCAGACTGAAAACTCGTCAAGCATCAAGCCCAGATTTAGCATGTTTACGAGACGAGATTGTCTCCAAATCCTTCTCGTCATCAAGACCCGATCTCCGAGGCATGACCAATTCGTCGGACACGCACGATGGACGACGCAAGTAATCTTAGTCTTTACGCAAGTTTTTTCTCTCACTTCAGCCTTACATGTAATTCAGCTCTCTGTGTAACTTCACACCAAAAACTGTCCGCATCAGAATCACAACTACTAGGAGTAGACAAAGAACTGGACGAAATCAATACTGTAAGGCTAATACTGGATGCGTTACTCAAGGAAGTTTAGAATTCTAGAGAAAATACATCATCTCTACCTACCCCATACTCAACCTACCCAGGAGTATATGACTTCAAATCACTACAGCATTGCACTATATCATATAGTCGGTACACTGGGAGGTTTGAGTGGAATTTGAGTTTAATGAATGCAGCATTCTCGTGCGGTCAAATTAAATTACCATTTCATACTTCACACTGAAGGACAAAACCCAAATGTCTTTAATTAAATTTATTACAATGTTTAAAGCTACACTGTCATTTCCCTAACACCTCCGTCTATTGCTTACTGGTGTATGAAAAGCAAAACAAACTAAATAAATCAATAAACAAATTAATCAAAATAAATAAATAAATAAAAGATAAATACATGAATAAAATAAAACAAATAAAATAAAATAGAATAATAAAAGTACTTTGTGGAAAAAAATAATTCTATAATCTACAATTTCATAAAAACAAACTGGTGTCTAAAAAAACTTGGCTTCCACCCCAAATTACATGTGGTACAGGTACATACACTTTTGGCAAATATATTGGAAAAGTATTACAATACCACAAATTTATTGCTTCAAAACCACAGTAATATATTACATGAAATTCTATATTGCAACTATCCCAAGAAAATCACATGAATTTTTTTTAAATTAGTTTATGTCAATGTTAATATTACCATGAAATATCAAATAACACTGTTCACTGTCATACCTTCATGTAATGTGATATGGGTGATAATACTGATGTATCCACCATGATTTTGCATTATTACATACTTGTTCCCACTAATTCCAAATTAAAAACAGCTCTAAAGGTAAATTTGGTGGGATCACATTTTAAATGACTGGATATTACCAAATCCCAAAAAAGGTTGGCAACATTTTTAAAAGTACTTAATTTTTTTTAGGAGTTGGGTACTTCAGGGTAACATGTTAAAATTTCAATTTAGCAGTATATTTATGCTTCTACCATGAAGTCCTGATGTGTGGGCATTATTTCAATTACAGGTACTCCTCTTCCAATTCTACTCTGACAAACAAATTCACAGAAAAACTTAAATACCTTGGCAAAATTTACAATAGAATCAGATTCCTACGGATTTGACTCAATCTGGGGAGCTACACGGAATCAAAACATGTTTACTACTCTCACACAAGAAGTCCATTCTCTATGCAACAGCAGCTACTCCATTCTAAGTCCAAGAGAGAGCGGCGCTAGCTTGCACTTGACTCTGAAGTGACAAACTGTGTTCATGCATACTGATCAAGGGCAATGTTTTTCACAGATCTATTCAAACCTAACAGACAAACTTGTAACTGATCACTTTACAGGTCCACACAAAAATATGCAGATCTCACTGTGCATTCAGCTTTTTAGAATCTTAAAGAAAAAGTCCACCCTGACATCAAGTTGGTTTAAATAAAAGCAGAAAAATGAGAGAAATATATTAAAGACAGAAAATCCACCAAAGAATAACAGAGTTATGAAGTTTCAAAGTTGTAATTTTGTGACATCACATAAATTCCATAAATTGCCATTTTTTAATGGTTCATGATAATTAAATGGGTTTTTTTCATAGAAGCCTGCATGATATAATGTTTCTGATTATATTGAATGCACTGGTAAAATCATTTTCAATTTTCTGAGAAAGTGGCACTTTATGGAATTTAAATTGCATGACAAATCGAAGAGCTGCTCGCATGTTACATCACAACTTTAAAACTTTAAAAATTCTTAACTCTGTTATTCTTTGATGGATTTTCACCAAACCTTTCTCTTATTTTTCTACTTTTATTAAAATCAACTTGACATCAGGGTGGACTTCCCCTTTAACTGAGAGGAACTACAAACTGATCCCAATGAAAAATATAAACACAACAAAAAAGTAACTACCCCCCCTTTTCAAAATACTATAACTTTATAAAACAACGGTTGTGAGGAAAATAATTTGGCAAGGGTGTTTCTGCACTAATTGACTAAATTCTGTGTAACAATGTGGTTGATCCGTCAAGTCATGCATGAGTGAGCACACATTAAAGGCAAAAATGTCACTTTTCAAAAGTCACAAGGGTCATTTTGGGGGATTTTTGATGCAGGATTTTGACAAATTCTGTTTCTGGTAAATGATTAATCGCTATTTATGTTAATCATCTATCGTTTGATCCCCTTATACTCTCTTTGGCACTTTTCGCATATTTTACGCTTCGGTGAGCTCAATTTAAAAATTTCCACCCTTTCTCAAGTTTGAGATTGTAAAATCCATTAAGTTAAATTGCAAAAATTGAAATCCGATATTTTTCAGCAAAATGTATCTTTACATATTGTGTGAACATAAGAGGTTATAACCATGTCATGGTAGAGTGAGCACACTTTAAATGAAGCAAAAAAATGTCATTATTTACCATTATTTTGGCATAAGAGATGACTCCTGTGACTTTTAAAAAGTGGCATTTTCACCTTTAATGCATACTCACTCATGCACGACCTGACAAATCAATCACATTTTCACACAGAAGTTAGTCAATGAGTGTAGGAACACTCCTGCCAAATTATTTTGCACAAACTTGCTTTGTTAAAAAGTTATGGTATGTTGAAAAAGGGGGTAGTTACTTTTTTTTGTTGTGTTTATATTGTATTCCTTCAAATCTAAGCAGTAATAGTTAATCTTGTAGATCTATGCACTACTTATCATATTTCAATGATCAATATGAGAAAAAAAATCACAAACTACCTTTAGGCTTAATAAAAGAAACATATTTTGAATAGTTTTGTACTGTTTCATTGTATTTCTACAGCTAAGCTGGCAAGTATAGTGTTGCATTAACTGTGGAAAAAGAAAATAAAGACTATGCCTAAATAACTGAGTTGATAGTAAAGCACTCATACTTGTAAGCCTCTTTTTATGAAAAGTTGATGAAAGATAGACCCCCCCCCCCTAAAAAAAAAAAAAAAAATGACTATAGTAAGAAAATAAATGATATTTTCCATATTTCCAATATATATTTGTACTTCTGGAACATGAAAGATCAATAATTACAGAAATAATGCATTCATGCACATGCACTCATTAACACTTTACCAATCAAGGTTCAATGTTTGTATTTTTTCCTGTGACTAAATGCCTTAGACCAACAAGTGCAATCACATCCACTATTCATTAGATAATATTTGTCAACTGCTACATGTAGACACATGCACTAGAAAAAAGTACTTTGGACCAATATTCCACATTGCTCTATTGATCGATAACTAAGTGTAGCTCTTGTGTCATTCCTGTTTACACTGATATCATTCATACTGCACTTGATCTACATGTATTTGTGAAGCGGCCCGATGATAAGTTCGGCAACCTTTGCGCCAAATCGCCAGTGACGGAAGTTGAAGAGACGAAATGACTTAAAACGTGTTTGGGAAAAGATTAGTGTTTACAATGTGTACGTATAAACAGTCTTGGAAAAAATGGGTCCAATTTGTTGTTTTTTAATGGAAATGGGATGTTGCTATAGATATAAGAAATCATGGCAGATTTCCAATAATATGCAGCTTTGTGCAATAAGGGCATCTCTTTTGCATGCCTAAAAATTAACATTGTGTAAATACACTGGCATATAGAAGAAAATACTATTTAAGAACATTTAGCATTGTACAGAAGCTAGAAACTCAGTTTTAGTGGAATGACTGTTAGACTTTGATTTGAATTATTGTCTCATATAAATAAAAACTCCCTGGTGGGGGGGGGGGGGCGGAGGGGGGGGGGACTTGACTTATATTGTTATACCTATGTGCCACAGCAAAGTAAAAAATTGGGGGCTCTGGAACTGGTTTGAGCGAACAAAATAGCGTCTCCTGAACTGGAGCTATGACCTTAGAAGGTCTCAAAATGCTATGCTTCAGAACTGTGCTTGGCGTGCCATGCTGAAAGTGCATGCTCTGGCCCCGAGCAGCGCAGCCAGACCAAAATCACTGGCAAAACAAAAATATGATGCTCTGGAGTGGCCATTTAGGGATGCATTGTGCATGAGGAACAGCAAATTTGGGGGTCTGTGGAACTGAAAAAATAACAATGTTCTGTGGCTTCTGAAATTGTGATGATCTGGAACTGAAATTTAGGGCTGAAAATGGCGGTCTCAACCATGGCACATATATCACACAATTATACTTACATGTATTATAATTATCAACAGCCTAAGCCTTAGGGTATGAGTAATCTTTTGCTGTGCTGTGGGAGGAGTGCAAATGACATTTGTTTGCCTTCTAACATAGGACCTCCACCTTTGCATCCTATCCAAGGGATGATGTCATGAAATATACATACTTTCACAATTACCCAAGGACACAATCCCCACAGCTGGATTTGAACTGAGGACCCACTCAAAAAAGTTCAAATGTCTCATCCACTAAGCCATGATGTCTCTCCAATGGTTGTAAGGTCAATCCTGCAGAAAACTTGATTAATCGATAGATAGATAGATAGATAGATAGATAGATAGATAGATAGATAGATAGATAGATAGATAGATAGATAGATAGATAGATAGATTGATTGATTGATTGATTAATTGACTGATTAATTGATTAATTAATTATTTATTTATTTATTTAATTATTGATTGAATAATAACATAATTTAAAGCTGATTTAGGTGGCAAAAATACAATATAACTGTGAAAAACTTCTTTTCGTTTAATACACCAGCACTTTTCCTGCACCATCATGGTTTTCTTTGATTGACTGATCAATGCCAATAAAAATTCCCAAAACGGCAGATATTACGAGTAAAATTTGCACACTCATATTTTGTAAATCTGTAAATTATAACTTTTAACTTATTATCACAGATGTGAAAAAATGTAAAAAAAAAAAATCTTTTGAGCTTTTGAGGGTTTGTTAAATAACTCTCCTGAACTACAAAAAAGTCAGAAAATACATTTGGATGATTATAATATTATTAATGTTACTCCATAACATACACAGTAAAAAAAAAAAGTATGAGTACCTATGATGTCATTTCTATTTGACTTCAGGTAAAAGTCAAATCCTCAAATCTGAGTTCATAGTACAAGTATTCCAACATTATAAACTTTTCAATATCACATCGGCTGCATTGGGGTAAAGTCCATCTTAAAGTACTTCATTCATGTACATTGAAGCCAGCACTCAAAAAGAATTCCAGACTTCAGCCTCTACACTTCAGCCTCTAAATACTACACAGCAATGTGAAATATAAATACCACAGTTGGCTAGAGCAAACCGTGGAGGTAGAAAGAGATGCCAATATTGTATAGCAGAAAAATAAAGGCCCATTACATAACTGTTGGCACAAATGAAATAAAATTGCAGTAAATTGCCTTTTAATGATTTACTTTAATCGAGTTGTATTCTGTATTTTTCACTACATGTATAACATAAAAAGAAATCATCTGAAAATGTAAAAACAATACATGGGAAATTTGAAAGTTTTCATGTATCCAATTCACTGATTTTAATCTAGAGAATAAACAAGATACTATTTCAGATGAAATCTAAGCCCAATAGATAAACAATTTAAATAAATATCATATAAAATTAGACTATCAAATGACATCTATACGTACATACAGACGTACAGTTAGATTATATTCCTGTAATCATTGCAGTATACTACTAATACTCATAATTATACTAGACAAACACTTCTTAGAAACAATACTGTTAGACAAAATGGAAAGAAGTCATTAATAATATAAATAGCAACTTCAGCTCTGAAATACACATTTGCAATAACCAGCACAACTAACTTAAAATAAAAAAAAAACATAGTACAACATACATGTAATTTCTAATAAATGTCTATTTCAGCCAAACAATCTAAGAACCAGAAGGCTAGGCATATTAGCATTCTACCAACACATTAACAATTCAACATTTATATGCTACAACAGAGTTTAACAGCCGTAGATGTACATGTGGAATGTATGCTGCAATAAGAAAGAGAATTTTATTGCTCCGTTAAACGATCAAACTTCAACATAGTTCTGGCCGCGATAGCTTCTATAAGCAAATACGGTTCCAATGGAAAATGATATGGATGCGATTATACCAAACACCTGTGGGAAAAGAAATGAGGAACACAAGAAACAAGAAAATATTTGTGTGAATGTCAATAATTAATCATGAAACAATGAATACACAAAGCATGTTTTAAATAGTGAGCACTATAGTATTCTGGGTATTTTGAAAAGTGATAAATGGGACAAAAAATTGATTGGTTCTAAAATGACCATTACCAAAAAAAAAAATAAATGGAGTCATAACCAGGGATGAAGTCGAGGCTGGCTGTTCCGAGTCATGAGGTCGCTGAAAAAAATATTGTTCCCATAGACTTTGTACACGTGACTCGGTCCGAGGCCAAGGGCAAGGCCGGCAAAATCCGGCCTCGAGGCTGGCCTCGACTACATCCCTGGTCATAACAAAATTTTCAATACAATGGACTACACTGCTGTTAAAGAAAACACACACACACAGAGAATGGTTAGCATTAATCCCATTATTTGTTTGTAAACTTACGACTCATTTTGTTATCAAATACTTCTCTCTGCATTCACGATGTATTATGTTTTGTTAGAGATTTGACCCTCTGCCTTTGCCATTCTCTAAAGAATTTGGCAGACTAGAATAACACGATCGCTAGCTGTCATATTCCAGGCGATCTTAATAGCAATAGTACAATTGATTGTGATTGTGATTATAACAACAGCCCCGGGGGGGCACGACGCTCACCGGAGGTCTTGGAAACTCTTTGTGGTGCCCATAGAGAAAACATTAATTATACAAAGTTGGCCCTTCGAGCCCTTGAATCCCCAACCCCTAAGGATCATTCCTGCCAAGTTTAGACAAACTCCAATCATGAGTAGAGTTCAGGTTGCCATTGGGTTTTCAGTTGAGAATAGGGTTACAAGTGTGGGGTTGGATTAGGGTTAGAATTAAGGTTGAGCTTACAGGATTAGATTTGTTCAGTCGTTGGAATAGAACCAGACAATCACGTTGAACTAGTCCAGATACTGCCCGTTTTTTATGTATAATTCATCTCCATCGCGCACGGCACCGGCATAAAATACACTTACAACAGACTAAACGCGCTATCCCCGCTGAAGTGCTATCCCCAGTGACACATATGAGAAATATATGCGTGCTGGTGTTATGGCGTGCATGGTAAGTGAATACAAAACAGTCCAGGCAGTGGACTAATGTTGAACCAGTGACAGCTGCTTTTTTAGAGGGGTGGTCTTTTTTAATGCATAGCAAGTTTATCCAGCAATTTAGACACTATATGAATTCAACAGCTGTGCTAATACTTCAGGCATGGTAAAATGGTTAGATGTGACAATCAGAGAAAATGCAACAGTATGTTTTCAAATGCAGAACTTATTTAAATAATTCATTTAGTAGTTTGTTGTTTATAATAGGTGCATCTACACCTACCAAAACTTTGCGAAGTTTAACTTCCCGATATTTTGCAGTGTAAATGGAAACTTCGCAAAATTATACCTGCGAAACTTCCAGTGAAAAATCCTGCTCATGGGGTAGGATTTTTCTCGGACACCACAAAATGTTGCGCGAAATTTGCAGTGTGGACTCAAACTTTCAACACACCATTTGTAAGTACTAAACTACCGTTTGGTATTGATAATGAAGGGAAGTAATGGACTTGCACATCCCTGACACAATCTTTAAGGACTACTATGCAGCTCAGATATCAAAGTTTGACACTTTTTTTTAAACTGAAGCTCCACTATGTCAACTTGTGTCTTTAACCCAACCCTCCTGCTTTCGATCCTCACCATTTCTTTCCACATTGTACATTGGTAATACATTTCATCTTCTTCATCACAAAAAGCAGTAAGCTAAAATAAATGTTTGTTTTTATTTACAGATTTCATTCATGCTTCAACATGTTTCTCTCATTTGATGATCTAACCCATTGGCTCCAAGATTCTGTTATTCCCATGGGTAACAGGTTCATTTCTCAATCTTCTCTCTCTCTCTCTCTCCTCTTTTCTTTTCTTTCCAACGACATAATGAAGGATGACATTACAGTATACCAAAAAAAAAAAAACAATAAATACAGACAAAAACAGGGTTCCCAGCATTTCAAGAAAACAAAATTCCCCGATTTTTTTCCTGATGAAGTCTCAAAATTCCATGATAATTATTTCAACTCATTTCCAGTTTCACATGTTTTGTATCTTGTTGCAGTGAACTATTTGCAGTATAAAACACTGTAATGTAAAACTAATTACGCACTAATTACACAGCATGTTGGTTGATATTGCAACAAAAAATAAGGAAAAAACAGAGTCGACTGACTACTTCCAATTTTGGGCCAATCAAAATTCCTGCTTTTCCTGATTGAGGCATTTTTAATCAATTCCAATGACTTTTCGCCTGACAGGAAAAGTAAAATAATTTCCATGATTTCCTCTGATTCCTGATGGCTGGTGAACGCCTGCAAAACTCATGATGGTAATTGGACTTAGGACGAGAATAACTCAATTTCAATCAGGTAATTATGTAAAGTACATGTACCACCCCGGAGCAATTGATAAAGGGCTTAGAGATAATAAAACTGGAAAGCTAAGTCAATAGTCACTGTCGCAACGCACTGAAGATGAGGAGGCTGGTGGAGAAAAAAAATACAGAAAATTAAATGTACGTCCATCATGGACTTTCGTGGTAGTAGGTCCATCGGCTTATTATCACTAGTGTTCATCTGCGAATTATTAACTACCCGGCGTGAGCGTGTTGTGAATAACTGAAGACGACATGATTTATTTGGCTGGTGATATCTGATATGATCTCCACTGACAAGACGAAGCAGGTGACAATCTGTATAAATCGTCTTTGCCAACTCCCTACATGTATATTAGTGTTCACAAGGGAATAACACTAAGAATTTGGTTCCGTCTTTCTCTCTGTGATAAAGCTTGTAATACCTTGAAATTCCACCCACAGACGTGACCTCCACAGAATGTACTACATTCCTCAATTTCCTCACCCCTGCGAGAGCGACAGGGGCCAACGATCAAAATTTTGCATCACGTAGTCAGGACGGACACACAAGCAACTCTATTTCAGTGTTGTAGTCCTCGAGGACGGCCTCGTCCTCGCGGCCGGCCCTCAGCCAAAAAAAAATCCTGCCTTGGCCTCGTCCTTGACCTCGTAGAAAAACTCCGTCGGCCTCGTCCTTGACACTTCGTCAATTCTCGAATCCTCGAGCAAAGCCGGCGAGGCCCGGGTAAATCGCGGGTAAATGGCTATGCTTGAGCACTATTATATCGGTGGGTTAACAGTTTGAAGATTTCCCGCCATCTGTCCTTGACATGATTTGGCTTCACCAGTTGTATTTTGAAAACTGGAAATCGAATAGGCCTATTCTTTTTTATGCTTTGGAAGGGAAGCACGGATCTACACTAAGTCTGTGCGATATACTCGCAACGTAAGAAATGCGAATCGATTGAGTGATAGATTTTATATGCATGACCGCCCTAGTAGCCAGAGTCTTGTGAGATTTTGGTAAAACTTTGTCGAAAATAATCGGCGAAAAAAATCGCGAAAATTTTTGTCAAAAAAAAAATACATTCGAAATTTCAATTTTTGACGAAAAATTTGAAAAAAACTTATTTGATTTTTGCGAAAATGTGTCTGCAAAGCCACATAGGAGTTGCGAATCTCTCTGAATGAACACTGACCAGCAGTACCGTGCAGTGCCACAGCCTGGAAGGTTAGTGCACTGGATCATCTAGTTGAAGAAAATATGTAGATATTCTGCTAAAACATGACAACTGATGCCTATTGTTAATTTATAACAGATTTTTGTTCTGTATACTCTTGTTGTCAGCTGTGCACTACATAGGGGCTGCTTGTGATTGTGCATGCTAGCTGTGAAGATATTGTATGTCTGCTAAAAATGATATATCGGCCACTACCGGTGATAGATTTTCTTTGCTTGTGGGTGTATCAACAAGGGCGGGCTGGGGGGGGGGGTTCACTGTGCACTGCACCCACGCTGGCATTGAGGCCATAGAAGTTCCGCCTCTGGCAACAAAACAAAAATTGTACCACTTTTTCTGGCTTCCAACGCTGTTACTCAACTTAGTTCCACCTCCCTAAGAGTGTGGGGCGAGCCTCCCATGTCCACTTTAGATTCCACCTCCCAAAGATGTGCACCTCCCGTGCCCAAACCAGCCTACCCCTTGTCAACTGGCACTAATATTAATCGGGCTGGGTGTGGTTTCAAATAAGCCATAGTACACAAAGTTCACAAATGGAATGGGAGAGATCCAGTAGTGTCTATGAATATAAGTGTATGCGTGCTGTATGGAGATTGCAGATCATAATGAGATTCAAACAGATAAAAGTCCACACAACAAGGAAACTTCAGTATGAGAACATGAAGATGACATATTTTCTCTGAGATTGTGATTGATCCTGCCCTTGCCTAAAATGTCTGGCCTCGGCCCTAAAATCTGCCTCGTCCGGCCTCGCCCCTCTCCGGCCTTGCCTCGTCCTTGTCCTTGGAGAAAAACGCTTGGCCTCGTCTGGCCTCGTCTTTTTAGACCCCCGGCCTGGGCTCGTCCTTGACCTCGAGAAACAATCCTTGCGCCCGTCCTTGACCTCCGGTGAGCTCGGCCTCGATACAACGACTGCTCAATTTTCCCAAAACAGTTAAGACTGGAACAACTCAACTCCTATCAACTGTAGCCCAAGCCTCGTGAATACCTTCAATTCTGTACGAACACAGTTCAAAAAATTACACATTTGTGGCAGCACATACAACACACCTCCATTAAACCCTTTATGGTGTCTTTGGAGGATCCTACCAATTACCATGTACCAAGATGAGACTTTGTTCCCCAGTATAAAGCCCATGACCTTCCCCCATACACTGGCGACTTAAGATCTAGACAGGGCTTGACCACTAGCACTTGCCAGGTTACCTAGGGAAGTCAAATTCATGTCGACAAGTGAAGCGATCACAGATCAAATTTACTGGCCGATCGTGCAGACGCAAATATTGGCCATGGGGCCTACTTTGATTGCAAAACATCATCAACGTAGTTTACAGCTTGTGTTAAAAAAAATTAACAAAATAAAAAATTTGGCCAAACAAAAGTGCCCGCTTTGCCAATTACCTGTTGGAACGATTTTGCTTTTCCGTCAACAAACACACATTTTCCATAGACCTCCAACGACCATTAACTCTTTGTTCCTTTGTTGTAGCTATCTCCAACGGTTAAAGTACTTTGTGACCATGATGACTCAACATCAAAATCAAGGGCAATAGCTTAGCTAGCCTTAGTCAAATGCCAGTTGGGGTCTGTTCAATTTGGCTTATTTTAATCTCCAGATATGTTATTAACAACGAAGGATAAAATCACAATCATGCACTTTTAACTATGGAATAGGGACTTATGCTACACAGCTCTAAGTAAAGAAGTGCACATCTTACCCTTCATTGTTCACTTAAAAGCAGTGGATCTGCATTTGCAAACATCTCCCCAGACCAAGGCAAAAAGATAACCCATGCCGTAGCTAGTGATGAAGGCGCATGTCTGTGAAATCTGAGGGTCAGTGATTGCCTAGATTGGAAAATGCAAAGGAAAAACAATAGCCTTTACATGTATGTTGTATGGTAGGATACTTTTCTCGCCAAAATAAAATTCAAATCTGAGTCTAGACGAATCACTATAATTCCACTAAAACCACTTCTACGCCTATATTTTCTAATAGGTTCAGATGGCATTTTCTTCTCAATGCATTGTATTTAGCACAATGTTAAGTTTTTAGGCATGCAAAGAGATCCCGCCTTAAGATTAAAAACAACAAAGCGGCATTTGAATTAGAAAGCTTAAGATGCTGCACCCTTGCAATGATGTAAGCACAATTTCACAAAGTATTTTCTAATTGGCCACAAAGGTGCTTTTCCTGTCAGTTTTCTGTGTTCGTTTTTTTTAAGACACACTGCTGTATTCCACACATGTGATTTATATTCTTACTTACCGCACCGAAACCAGTTGATTCTCGTGACCTCTTGTACAGATGATTCCAAACATAGACGCATATGATATTGTAATGAGCAAGCGAAGAACACGACGATGATGTAAGAGTTTCAGCAACTCCTTTATTGATTGCGACTGCAGGCCAGTAAGAATGCTAAAAAGGACCAACCCTGGGAAAAATACAGAAAGAAACAGCGAATTATGGAAAGCTGGGGCCAGTTTCACAAAAGCGTCCAATCCAAACGTGTCCTTACAATGGAGAATAGTCCTGACGTAGGAGTCGTTTCACGAAACTGTCCTATATCCTATCTTTCATCCATCTCCGTCTCCCAAATTACATCATAATTTTTTACAGCTCATGGTATCTAACCCGTCCTATCTTTTATCTAAGCTGTAAATCGACGTGCTGGCCATTATATTGGTGTGTGACCGAGTGCGGGCTAATCTCAGCTCCATTGAAAGTTACTACAACAAACAGTGCTGACTAGGGTAAAGAGTATAAGAAAAGACCAAAGTCAAAACTAAGATTTTAATTTTCGCAAACAGATTTTTTATTATAATGTGATGTTATGAACAAATATTGCAGCAATTCTTTATATCATTCTCACCCACAAATCATTTCAGATAATATATGAAAGATAAAAATAAAATAAATATCACATAATGAATATAACAATAATACTAATACTACTACTATACTATAATAATGAATCATAATAATATTAATTAAGAATAATAATAAATAATAATATAATAATTGATAATAAACGAGAAAAAAAGACGACAACAAATAATAAGAAGGAGAACTAGATTAAATGGACAACTCATCACATCATCATCTCAATCATTATTTACTTAAGTAAAAGAACTAAATGTAAAAATATGTCAATTTTCAATGTTTGTTAAAAGTCAGTTTTTTTAAATTACCAGTCATATTGACATTGCTGATCCTTCAAAGTTTTTTCTCATTCTGTTTACCAAAAATAATCATTCTGTTGTGCAATGCATGCATGAAGATGTATTTGTAATGTTAAGGCAGGACCAGAAAAATAAAAAACAAAAAACATGACAGAACCTTGATACATGAATACATAATATTATACGCTTAACTGAATAATTGCATGTAATACAAATCCACGTGCATAAGCATGCTCACTGCTGCCTCGTGTCAGCACTTAGTTAATAAATTCAGGCATAGCTCGTCTTATTGTGCATCTCTCCACCCAATGAAGTCGCCATTATAAAAATTATTTGAACCAGTACCTACACTTGATAAAATACGTTTGAAGAGCAAGAATAATGTAAGTAGCTCAAATCACCATTATGAGACTGTGTTAAAGTAAATTTACGTTATACACATAATTACTTTAAATCTACAAATAAATTTACTCTTTATTTGTGATTTGTGTTCATTTTATGTTGTAATCTTCTTCCTTTTTGGAGCTTTATTGATATTATATGATTTTGTTTTATCGTTGGCTGAACTGGAAATTCTGAAATCACAAGCTTATGTTTTTTAGATTCCCACCACAATGTGCGAATTATTTCCTTTCATGGTCAGCCATGAGTATATCATCAGTTCACTTGTACAAATATCGATTTCATATTCCATATTATTAGGGCCTATGTAAATAAAATGGTGTCAACATACCTGCAACCAGGACGCTGTTTCCAGGGCATTTTCTGCTCTCATATACAGTTCATTAGGTGGTACGGTAAACATAAAGAGATACATAATTGAAAAATGAAATAGAGTGGCGAATGAGCAGGAAAAATATTCCCACTGTAAACAAGGTTCTTACGACAACAAACATGAATAGAAACATACCCGTTTTTGTCCGTCGACTCCAGTAATTTAAACACGTCATTCCTTACAATTAGCTATATTAAAATCTTCTGTAGTAAGCCAGGCAATTTGTTTCATTTATTTTAGCGAATCATGTTCTATTCTTATTATAATCTACGTTTTTGTTGTTGAAGGCACTGCTAGAAACTGTAATAAGAAAGAACTGGCCCTGGAAAAATCATACTGTTCGGCAGTATGTGTCAATAGTTCCATCTTTTCAAAAAGATTTGTACCTTTCACGATGCAACTTATTGTCAGAAAATGCAAATTCTGACAAAAATCTTCTCTATGCAAATCTCGGTGTTTGTTTGCTTGTAATTCATAATTTAGGCTCTAAATATTATTTGACATTGATATGATTAACACTGGACACCTTCTCAGCAAATTAACAAAATAAACACATGACAATCTCATATTATTAAAGGATGTATGAAGTGAGAAAGTTGTAAGAAAAACTCCAACAAACAGACTCACAGCTCTCACGACACGTCATGAAAAACTACTATAACGATTGTTTTGTATTAGTCTACAGAATAAAACACATTCATTTATGCATCCAGTTTTGGGTAAAATTTATTACTCAAATCATATCAATGCCAATCAAACAAATTAAAACATTTTCTTTTGCATGTTTAATTTACAGAATATACTGTAATCCTTTTTGCCCACTTACGAGTTAACTAGAAAGCAACACGATCTGCATAAAAGACCACTATGTTGCGCGAAAATTATACTATGTTACGACTTGTAGCAAGTCTACCAGTATAGAAACATAATTTTATCAATACCTCAGAGCGATACTATGCGGTTTACCCGAATGTACTAGTAGGGAGTTTCTGGATGAATCTGTTTTATCAATAATCAATCTGCCAGTACACAAAAATGTTCACAATGAACTGTGTACAAATCTACAGAACCGGGTTCATTTGTTTTTAAGTTTTTTGTCCCGTTTGATGACGGAGGCAATAATAAAGCTATAGAAAACTGGACGCACCTGAACGCTTCGAGTGTGGGGAATTATTTTGCCACTAATTTGTTATGATGACTAGTCTCAGCATAAGGGCAGCGGCTTTGTTGACGAATATGGTTTTGTAGTTGAAGAGAAACAAAATTAATTATAAAATATTGTTTAATGATATCACGTATTGGCCTCTATGATTCTCTTTCTTCAACAAAGCTTTACATGGTGAGCGCAACTGTCGGTTTCTAAAAAAGAATTAAAAAGTCACCGACCTCACCTAGTATATGTTGAACGGTAGTTAGACTTTTTTCGTAAGGAGAGCGATATATCGATACGATAATATCGTAAACTTCAATCGATAGACGATAATTGATTTAATTATCTCGATATATCGATTTGAGGAATATATGGATCGCATTATCGACCTTCTTTCGCGCATATCAAACCATCCAACGATTGGTTTTAACAAAGCCTGAATAACTTCGTTACAACACATGCAGGGTTATAATTGCCGGTTATTATATTGAATTCCGGCCAATTTTAATTTGTAAAACTTGGCCAGCATTCACAAACTTATATATCTTAATACCCAGAAAACATAGTTGACTTAGTA
>JZLH01S0072194.1:40272-50563 GCA_001188425.1 Eucidaris tribuloides
GTTCTTCACACTATTTACTGCTGGATTCAGGTTCTCATGTTCAGATGATGAATTTCAGCTACGACAGAAATGTGAAAATACTAGACGAGTTGAAGTATAAACTCTTTTATAACAACGCATGTCAAATTAAAATTCCAGAAGATAATTTAGCTTACTCGGTGGACGCGAAACGCACAAGAGGATCAATACAGGCGTGCCACTATACTACTGATCAAGAGAGAAACTCCACCAGTTTACTCGCGACCGTTCGCAAAGGGCCAAATCGACGGGGGGGGGGGCTCAGAGTAATTTCGAAAGTGGTAGCGGCCGTGTGCGTATTAAATGCATGTGGCACTGCATGAACGCCATACTGGACCCTTGCTTTGGAATTCATTACCATTGTCACAAATTCTTGCCACTTTGAGTGTTTCAATACAGTTAAAACGTTACTGTTGCTCAGTGAATAGATACAATAATTTAAATAATTGTTATTATTGGAAACAATTAGCACACTATGATTCGATATTCATGGCCTATTTTGTACCAATTTGGGAGGGGGAGGGGGGGATCGCGGCCAACCTTCATATTGTAAATGTCTTGCTTTTGTTATTGTTTTTTGGCTTGTTAACATCAAGAATTTCATGAGGTGATTTATTACAAAATTATGGGGTCCAATGGACAAAAGCTTAGGGGGTTTTATTGTGGATGCCGGCGTTTCCATCTCGTTATAATTTATAGTTACTAAGGCCTGTTTTTACCATGTATGTCATTTTTGTTAATCATTTTCACATGTGTATTTTTTCGCAAATATTGTCTCTTTGTTTTTGAGTTCTAACTAATAATGTGATTTAATGTTACATGTGTGCTCCTCGTTATTTTACTTTAAAGAGATCGGACGAGATAACATGTTGAGATTTAAATTGAAAACATTGAAATTGAAGCTTGGTCTCCTGTAACAATAAACTAAAATGCGCCCAATTAGCCCCAGCCGTGCTTGTCAGTGACAACTCTGGCCTTTTACATAGCAATTTACTTTAATCGACGTTTATTCTGTTATTTTTTCACTACATTGTAAGCATAAAAATATTCTAACTCCATTATTGTCTCATTCACAACCAAGCTTATAAATCTCACTAGTAGCAGCTGAAAAAGTGCAAAACACTGCAGCGGCTCGAGACCTACATTGTGACGTGAACGAAAATAATATATCAATCAGTTGACCGGCAATTTGACCCCGGAAGTTTTACGTAGAGAGGTTGTAAAGGTCAAGTACGAGATACTTCCGAGGACAGCTCTTCGTATACACCTTACGTCGCGTCCGCCCACGAGGCATATGTTTAGCTCGAAGGACGAGGTTCTAGTATCGAAAGTCATCAGAGATAAGCTCTCTGGAAAAAAACCAGGAGATATCAATTGTCGGGAGAGTCTACGGATTAGAACTTTACTACGATGACGACCGTCTGTCAAGACGGACACTACTTAAGCCCGACACTTTCATATAAACAAAAGACTCTACATATTTAATAAATAATCCAACTTTACTAAGAGAGGGTCTTCGCTAAACCTATCAAATGACCGCAACCCTAGACTTTACTCCCTACCTACATTTATACAGGCGTCACCGAAATACTCTCAGAGATAAACAGCATGAGCGCGTCTGAACGGCTAGTGCACGCTTTGTAAACAAACTTTGTACCGTAAGGTAAGCATAGGCAGCTTGTTCCCTGCTTGTAGCTATCGAGTGTGCAATGTTGGAATGTGTATGAACCATTTAGAGAGGAAAATATTGATCTGTAGTAATATTAAACAGAAATTGGGTAGGACTGGTAATTGGAGACGCTAATCTTAGCTGTGGTATAGGATTCTCTATCACAGAATGATGAAAATAAATTCATGAATGTTGACTCCATGAGCAGGTAGTTGATTTCAATAGCGCAGCCTTTCTATAGCTATTAAACCAAACTTCCAAAACTCTGTAACACGCTTTATAGTCTTATGACCATGTCACAAGAAAAAAAAAAGAAAAGAATAAATAAAATAAAAAAAAAAAGCATATTTTCAGTACTGTATTTTTTCGTTCATCTTTACTGAGTAAATAGTCAGAATTTGGAACTAAAATCTATTTTTCAATAAGCTGTTGCTGTTATAGACAGACATTTGGGCTTAGTTGATTTGCACGTCAAAAAACATCTATATGAATCTCATAAGAGTAAAGATGATCTGAAATCATAACTCCCAAGTGAAGATTAATATACAAAGAACAGCTCTTCATATAGGAGAAATTGGGTAAAAATAATTGCAGTTTTTGGTTAAAATCTGAGACGGTTCTAAACTTCAACCTTTAAATTCCATTTGCTCAAGGAGCGAATATTATACTTTAAAAATTAAAAAAATAAAAGCAAGAAACGCTAATAAATTCACCAGTGCACGTGCCGTTCCAAGCATAAATGGTCCGATCAGCCGTTAGCCAAAGGTCGCAGCAGCGGATAGCGATTGGGCCCCCCAATCAGAGGGCTCTGCTCGTAACTTATTGCACTAAACTGTAATGTGCACCACGTGACCGCGATTCCATTTTAAGCAAATAACTTGTAAACTCACAGAAAGAACAACATTCTGTAACATGTCATTATTATTTTGTTTCTCATAAAAAACAACAAATTCAATACGTATGGATCAATCAGACTGTTCACATTAAAATTTCAACACAACGCAACTTGTAAAGATACTAGCTACCCCCGCTTATAGGTATTGATAATAGAAGGGAAATCAATGGAGCTTGCAAATAGAACAACTCCAATCCTTTAACCAGGAAACGCAGGAGCAAATTATTCAGATCCAACTCTTCACATTGAAGATGAATTTTTTGGAACTGAGCAAAATAATAAAAGAGCTACCAATTGCAGAAGTCCACGTAAATGGTATCCTAATCATTGATTCTGATTCTCGTCTAACTAAGCTTCAAAAAAAGCGTCAGAACCTAGCTTTTGTTCTATATAATATACATCTACTTCAAAAAAAAGTCATCATTGAATCTTTGATCGCTTATACACGTAGCATTTTTTAAATTTAAAGCAACAATATAGTTTTGGTCGATCAGACAAATCTTTTTTGTCCAGTGTTTGACATAAGTAAGTTCTCTGCACCGCCCACGACTCATCAAAGATCAACATCAAAAGCGCTACATGTAAAATTGTTCCAAGGTGACAAATTACTGTTTAAATTAAGAGGAACTGAAATCCATATTAGCAAGTAACACAAGTACATGTACATTACAATTGAGATAATTTTTTCTCAAAAATGGAAAGTTTTCAGAAGAGACGTAAGCCAAATTTTCGAGGCATGATAGATTATAGGTGTATCTAAAAAAAACATGATCGCAAAGAATTTCATTTTATTAAAACACAATTTTACATAAAAAATCCATACCTTAAGCTTTAAGACTCAAACAATGTTCACAATACATAGATCTATCATAACATATGCATAAACAACGGTAATTTGTTGAAGACGCCTAATTGTTCAAAAAGGATAAGTCTAAGCGTCCACAGTGTCCAAGACTACGATTTGCAATTTATAAGTGCGCATCATACATAATGACACAAATTTTATATGGTGCGTTAAAACATGATGCATACAAACTTGTAACCTAACACACACCTAACCATAGTCTGCCTGGGATAGCGTCTATAAGAAATTCGTTTCCCACGATCCCAACCCAGATGGAAATAATGCAATGACATTCAAACCACCAACCCCCATTGTGGGATTGGAAATATGACTGAGAAATAACCGGAACACAAAGAAACTAAGAAAATACTTTTGTGAACAACTAAATTAATCATGACAAAATACAACAATGTCTAAATAGTGAGCTATAGTCTGTGGAATTTTGAAAAAAGTGATAAATGGACAAAAAACTTTTTTGAATTGGATTCTAAACTGAATAAACAGAAATAAGAGTGATCAATACAGATGGTCGAGGGGAACTGGCTGTTCCGAGTCATGAGGTCCTGAAAAAAATTATGTTCCCATAGACTTTGTGATGGTTGCAACGGACCTAGTGACTCCGCGTCCGAGAGCCCCGAGGAACCGAAAGTGATCCATGAGGCAAAGGGCGAAAAAGATCGCCTCGAGGGCTGACTCGACAACACCCTAGTCATAAGAAATTTCTAATACAAATGGACATACTAACTGCTGTTAAAGAAAACACGACACACTAACACACAGAAATGTCTAGCATTAATCCCATTATTTGGTTGAAACTACGACGCCATTTGTTATAATATCTCTCGCATTACATGTAATTTGTTGTTAGAATTAACCTCCATTTAACATGTCTCGTAAAGAATTTGGAGACTAAGAATAACACGTGCTAAATGTCATATCAGCGATCTAATAGAAATATAACAATTGATTGATTGTATTTAAACGCCACGGGGCACCGACGCTCACCGAGGTCCTTGGAAACTTGTTCAAAGAAAACATTAAATTATTACAAGTTGCCTGAGCCCTTGATCCAACACCTAAAGATCATTTCCTGCCAGTTTAGACAAACCGAACAGAGTAGAGTCAGTTGCTTGGTTTTCAGTGATAATTAGGTACAAGTGTGGTGATAGGTAGAATTAAGGTTGACTGCTTACAGGATAGATTTTGTCAGTCGTTGAATAAGCCAACAACACGTTGAACTAGTCATACTGCGCTTTTTTGATAATTATCCATGCGCACGCACCCCCCGATAAAAAACTTAAACAGACTAAACCGCTATCCGTAAGTGCTACCCCAGTGACCATATGAGAATATTGCTGCTGGTGTTATGCGTCATGTAATGAATAAAAACAAGTCACAGTGACTAATGTGAACCGTGACAGACTCTTTTAAGGTCTTTTTAATGCATAGCAATTTACCAGCAATTTTAGACACTAATATCAACAACGTGCTAATACTTCAGCATGTAAAATGGTTAATTAATTCAGAGAAAATGCAACAGTATGTTCAAATGACAGAACTATTAAATAATTCATTTGTAGTTGTTGTTTATAATAGGTGCATCTACACTACAAAACTTTGACGAAGTTTACTCCGATATTTGCAGTGTAAAGGAAACTCGCAAATTATACCTCAAACTTCCATTAAAAATCCTGCTCATTGGGTATGAATTTCCCGACTCACAAAATGCGCGAAATTTGCATGAACTAAACTTTCAACAATCATTATGTAAGTACTAAACTATCCGTTGGTATTGATTAATGAAGGAAGTAAGGACTTGCACATCCTGAACAACTTTAAGACTACTATCCTCAGATATCAAGTTTGACACTTTTTTTAAATGAACTCCACTATGTAAATGTTCTTAACCAACCTTCCTCTTTCGATCCACCATTATTTTGCCATTTAACATGTAATACATCAACTCTCATCCCAAAAAGCATAAGCAAAGATAAATTTTGTTTATTTATAAAATTTCATTCAGCTTCACAGTTTCTCGTATTATGATTAACCACATTGCTCCAAAACGGTATCAGTAACAGTCATTTTCATCTTCTCTCTCTCTCTTCCTCTTTACTTCTTCAAAGACATAATAAGATGAAACAGTATACAAAAAAAAAAAAAGTCGATAAATACAACAAAAGGTCAGCATTTCAAAAAATCCCGATTTTTTCCTGAGAAGTCAATCAAATATAATTATTCACTATTCCATTCACATTTGTACTGTGAGGAACATTGCAGTAAACTGTAATGTAAAACTAATTAGACATTAACTCAGCACTGTGTTATATGCAACAAAAAATAACAGGCAGACTGAACTACCTCCAATTTGGGCCAATCAAATCCTGACTTTCCGCTGATTTGAGGCATTTTTATCAAATTCCATACTTTTCTGAACAGGAATAAAAGTAAAAAATTCCATGATTGCCTTATTTCCTGATGGCTGGAACTGCAAAACTCATGATGTAATAATGACGATAGAATAACTCATTTTCAATCAGGTAATATTATAAGTACAGTCACGGCAGCAATTGATAAGGGTTAGGGATAAAGAACTGGAACAGTGTCAAATTAGGCAACTGTCGCAACTGCACTGAAGATGAGATCTGTGGAGAAAAAAATAATAAAAAATAATGTCATCATCATGGACCTTTCGTTAGTAGCTCCATGTCTAATTATCACTAGTTGTTATTTGCGGATGTATTAAACCGCGGCGTTTGATAAATGAAAGACACATATTTTTATTGCTGTTGATATCTGAGTATCCCACGACAAAGGAACCTGATCCTGTATAATGTCGTGGAGCAGACTCCCTACATGTATTTAGTGTCACAAGACAAGTAACATAAATAAAGATTATGTTCTTCTTTCTCTTCGTGATAAACTATAATACTTGAAATCACCCACAGACTGACCTATAAATGTTATATTCCTTCAAATTCAACCAGAGAGAGACAGGGCAAGATCAACAAGTTTGCATAACTACATCAAGAGACCCACTAAGAACTCATTTCCAGTGTCGTAGTCCTGGGACGGCTCGTCTCGAAGCGGCTCTCGAGCAAAAATCTGGCCTAGGCCTGTCCTTGACCGAGCAAAATCCTCGCCTCGTCATTGACACTTGCGTCAACTCTCGGAATCCGAGCAAAAGCCGGCCGAGCGGTAAAAATCCGGTAAAATGCTATCTTGAAGCACTATTATAATGGTGGGTACAGTTGAAAATTCCGCATCTGTCTACATGATTTCTACAATTATTTGGAACTGAATCGAATGGCATTTTTTTTTTAATGCTGAAAAGCACGAGATCTAACATAATCTGTGTATTGCAACTGTCGAAATCGAATCTATTGAGATTGATAATAGCATACCGCCCTAGTATCCAGAGTCTGTGATTTGTAAAACTTTTTCCAAACATAATCGCAAAAAAATCGCGAAAATTTTTTCACAAAAAAAAATTCGAAATTCAATTTTTGCCGAAAAATTTCGAAAAAACTTAATTTGAATTTTGCGAAAGTTCTGCAAAGCCACCATAGAATTGCGATATCCTAATAACACTGACCAGATACTCAGTGCTCTACTGCATGAAGTGTGCACTGGTAATTCATCTAGTTGAAGAATAGTAATAGCGTAAAACATCAACTATCCTATTGTAATTATAAAATTTTGTTTGTAACTCTTTGTCAGCTGTGCATACATAGGGTTTGTGATTGGCAAACATGAAAATGACTTCTCAAAACATGATAACAGACCACTACAGTGTATAGATTTTCTTCGTCTTGTGGGTATCAACAATGCGTAGGCTGGGGGGGGTTCACTGGGCACGTGCACCACCAGACATAGATCGCCCGCAACAAAACAAAATTTGTACACTTTTCTGCTTCCAACGCCTGTTTACTCACTTTATTCACATTCTAAATTCACTCCCATGTCATTTATTCACCCCAAAATCTCACTCCCGTCAAAACATGGCCCTGCAACTGGCACTATATTATAGGCTGGTGGTTCAAAAATAGCATAGTAACAAAGTTCAAATAAATAGAAGCAGAATCAGTAATAGCACATATAAGGTATCTTGTAATTGAGATTCAGATCATAACATGAATAACAATATAAACTAACACAAACAAGACCTCAGTAAAAATGAAAGACATATTATCTTAGGAGTGTGCGTAGTGCCATAAAATGTCTGGCTACCCCCGTAAAATACGGCCTCGTCGGCTCGCCCTAGGACTCGGCTGAGCTCTCCTGTACTGAGAAAATCCTTGCTCGCCGCCTCGTTTTTAACCAGCCGTGGCTGTCCTGACCTCGAGAATCTGCCCTCTCTTGACCTCTGGGCGCTCGATACAAATGCTCCTTTTTCCAAGAAACAGTAAAAAGACTGAACAACTCCTCCTAACGTAGCCAACACGTTGAAACCTTCAATGATACTAAAAATTCGAAAATACACTTTGGTGGACACATGACAACACACCTCCAGTTTAAACACCATTTACTGGTTCTTGGGAGGATTCACAATTACCATTACCAATCCACTTTTGTTCCCAGTAAAAGCCTAATGACCTCCCCATAATGGACTAAATAGAGCAGGCTGACACTAGCACTTGCAGTTACTAGCGAAAATTCATGTCGAGCAATGAACGACAACAGACTTGCAATTACGGCCGATCGGCAAGACCGCAAATATGCCATGCTAACTTGAAAAATAAAAACTAGTCATCACTGTAGTTCTACAGCTTGTGTTAAAAAAAATTAAAAATAAAAAATTTGGCCAAACAAAAAGTGCCCGCTTTGCCAATTAGCCTGTTGGAGACGATTTGCTTTCATCAATCAAACACACATTTTCCATAGACCCCAACACCAGTAACTCGTACTTAGTCTCCAACGGGTTAAAAAGTACTTTTGTGACATGATGCTCACATCAAAATCAAGGGCATAGTCTTAGCTAGCCTTAGTCAAATGCCAGTTGGTCTGTTCAATTTGCTTATTTTAATCTCCAGATATGTTAAGTTAACAACGAAAGGATAAAATCACAATCATGCCACTTTTAACTATGGAATAGGGACTTATGCTATCACAGCTCTAAGTAAAAGTGGCACATCTTTTACCCTTTCATTGTTCACTTAAAAGCAGTGGATCTCATTTGCAAACATCCCCACAGACCAGGAAAAGATAACCCATGCCCGTAGGCTAGTGATGAAGGGCATGTCTGTGAAATCTGAGGGTCAGTGATTGCCTAGAATTTGGAAAATGCAAAGGAAAAACAATAGCCTTTACATGTATGTTGTATGGTAGGAATACTTTTCTCGCCAGAAAAAAATTCAAATCTGAGTCTAACGATCACTATAATTCCACTAAAACCCACTTCCTACCGCCTATATTTTGCTAAAGGTTTCCAGATGGCATTTTCTTCTCAATGGCATTGTATTTACACAATGTTAATTTTTAGGCATGCAAAAGAGATCCCCTGCCTTAAGATTAAAACAAGCAAAGCGGCATTTGAATTGAAAGCTAAGATGGCTGCACCCTTGGCATTGATGTAAGCACAATATCACAACAGTATTTTCTAATTGCCACAAAGGGTGCTTTTCCCTTGCAGTTTTCTGTGTTCGTTTTTTTTAGTACACACTGTGTATTCCACACATGTGATTTCATATTCTTACTTACCGCAAGGAACCAGTTGATTCTCGTGACCTTCTTGTACAGATGAGTTCCAAACATGAACCATATGATGATTGTAATGAGCAAGCCGAAGAACACGACGATGATGAAGAAGATTTCAGCAACTCCTTTATTGATTGCGATGCAGGCCAGTAAGAATGCTAAGAAGGACCAACCCTGGGGAAAAATACAGAACAGAAACAGCGAATTATGGAAAGCTGGGGCCAGTTTCACAAAAGCGTCCAATCCAAACTGTGTCCTTACTGGGGAGATAGTCCTGACGTAGGAGTCGTTTCACGAAACTGTCCTATATCCTATCTTCATCCCATCTCCGTCTCAAATTACATCATAATTCTTGGACAGCTCATGGGCAGTCCTAACTCCGTCCTATCTTTATCTAAGCTGTACAATCGCACGTGCTGCCATTATATTGGTGTGTGACCGTATGTGCGGGCTAATCTCAGCTCCATTGAAATTACTACCACAAACAGTGCTGACTTAGGGTAAAGAGTATAAGAAAAGGTACACAAAGTCAAAACTAAGATTTTTTAATTTCGCAAAAGATTTCTTCATTATAATGATGATTGTTACTGAAAACAAAATATTTGGCAGCAATTATTTATATCATTCTCACCTCACAAATAACATTTTCAGATAATAATAATAATAAAAATAATAATAAAAATATCAATAATGATAATAACAATAATACTAATACTACTACTACTACTAATAATAATAATCATAATAATATTAATAATAATAATAATAATAATAATAATAATAATTGATAATAAACGAGAAAAAAAGACGACAACAAAAAATAAGAAGGAAGAACTAGATTAATGACAACTAATCATCATCATCATCTCAATCATTATTTACTTAAGTAAAAAACTAAATTGTAAAAATATGTCAATTTCAATGTTTGATTAAAAGGTCATTTTTTTAAATTACCAGTCATATTGACATTGCTGATCTCTTTCAAGTTTTTTCTCATTCTGTTTACCAAAATAATCAACTGTTGTGCAATGCATGCATGAAGATGTATTTGTAATGTTAAGGCAGGAAGAAAAATAAAAACAAAAAACATGACAGACCTTTGATACATGAATACATAATATTATACACATTAACTGAATAATTCATTAATACAAATCCAATGCGGCAT